>CM069905.1:30224502-30449502 GCA_036172215.1 Camellia granthamiana | reverse complement strand
GCCAGCCCTACTGGTGGAAGGGGCATCTGCAGTCCGAGCCCTGCTCGATGAGGGCATGCCGACGGGCCTCCTCGTCGGGTACGAACTCCCATCAGCAGAGGCATCAAGTAGGTGTGACGGTAGGTCGCATAATCCCTCTGCTCCAGGTGTAGGGAGGCATCGGTACCGTGCATGGCATCAATGACATTCTGAGGAGAGAGCCTATTAGCGGTCCGCATATCGTCTGGAGGCGCTGAAGGAATGTCCTGCTCAGGGTAACCCCATACCTGACGCAAGAAGCGGTCCCCCAAAAACCAGGCCCTACCAACTGGCCCCTCGAACAGGATCCGATATTGAGAGGCACCCCATGCTCCAGCAAAATGGAATCGGAGGTCTCTACCCAAAGGCGCCCAAGGCTGCCATATGATCTGCGGATAATCAATGCATAAGCTGATCAGAAATTGTAAATGTGCAAGATTGGAAGCATGAAGAACTGAGAGTTTTGAAATACCTCCGATGACCACACTGTGTCAAAATACTGCCGTAAATAGAGAAGGGACTCCCGAGGTCTCGGCCGATACTGGCCCTCGAATACGAGTAAATACAGGGTCGTGAGGGGCACCTCCACTATAAGCTTCGGAGCCAGTGTCGGGAAGTATGCGTAGACCCATAACTGTGAAAAACAGAGCAATAGCCATCAGAATACAGAATGCTGAGTGTAGAATGTAAATACAAAATGCTGAGAGCAAAGTGCAAGGTACAAAATGTAAAGTGCGCCGTGTGTGCAATGTACAAGTAATGAGAGGCAAAAATGTAAATCAAGAGGGCGGAAAGTACCTCCCAGGCCCTCCAATAGCCGCCGACCATGTTCCCCCATCCGCGGGAGGTCGCACTCATATAGCAGTAGAGAGTGGCCAAGCTCGCACCACCCCAGTCATATCTACTGACCTGTGATAGGTCCACCAGAGCACTCAACAGATAAAGCCCCACAGTGTTCCCTCTATCAGCAAACAGGGTGGTCCCGAAGAGGAACATCAGGAATCCGCGGGTGTACTGCGCCACCTCCTCTCGAGTCTCGAGCTCCATCTCCACTCTCCTGAAATGAGAAGAGAACCAGGTATATTGAACTCTACCTGAAGATCTGTCAACGGGCGGGCGAGCCCCTAATAAATATATCCAGGCGGCCTCCCACTCGCCCATGTCCTCATCGTATGGGATGGCCCAACCTCCCACATCAAGGCCCGTCAGTATGGCGAAGTCAAAAGGGGTCATGGTCATATCCCCGGTGGCAGAAAAATGGAAGGAGTTGGTGGTGTCCCACCATCTCTCTACCAAAGCACCCATCAGTGTCCTACTGGCAGGACAGCGGGAGAGCCCAGTGCAAAAGGTCCCGAACCCTGCCACATCAACCAAATCCCGAACAGCCTCCAGGAGCTCAGCATACCACTCTCTCGCTATGATAGAGCCATATCCTCGGGATGAATACATGTATTCAGTTCCAAAATAAAATGAATAAGCTGCATGCACAATGAAAAGTATGGGCTGTGTGTTCATCTCAGAATTCAAGTGTTTGGGCTACGTGTTCAACTCTCAATCAGTGTGTGCTGTGTGTTCACCTCAACAACGAGCTGTGTGTTCGACATCAAAGCATGGGCTGTGTGTTCATCTCAGAATTCAAGTGTTTGGGCTGCGTGTTCAACTCTCAATCAGTGTATGCTGTGTGTTCACCTTAACAACGAGCTGTGTGTTCGACATCAAAGCATGGGCTGTGTGTTCATCTCAGAATTCAAGTGTTTGGGCTGCGTGTTCAACTCTCAATCAGTGTGTGCTGTGTGTTCACCTCAACAACGAGCTGTGTGTTCGACATCAAAGCATGGGCTGTGTGTTCATCTCAGAATTCAAGTGTTTGGGCTGCGTGTTCAACTCTCAATCAGTGTGTGCTGTGTGTTCACCTCAACAACGAGCTGTGTATTCGACATCAAAGTATAGGCTGTGTGTTCATCTCAGAATTCAAGTGTTTGGGCTGCGTGTTCAACTCTCAATCAGTGTGTGCCGTGTGTTCGCCTCAACAACGAGCTGCGTGTTCGACATCAAAGTATGGGCTGTGTGTTCATCTCAGAATTCAAGTATTGGGCTGTGTGTTCAATTCTCAACAAGTGTGTGCTGTGTGTTCACAATCAATATACGGGCTGCGTATTCAGAAAGTCAGAATGTTTGAACTATGTGTTCAAGATGCAAACGGAATACGGTGCTATGGACTACAGATTCAAAACAGGCTGTGTGCTTGAGTGGGCAGATAAACATAACGAAGGCACGAAATACACGAAAAATGCAGAATACATTGCAGAAAATGTAAAAGTGGAGCAAATACCTCACGTGCCTCATAAGAGAGGTGGGACTCCGGCTCTCGCAAAAGCAGATCCCTAGGCGCCCGGTCGTCGAAATCAGTGAAATGGTAGAAAACCGCCCGCGGAAGGATGTGCTCTTGAGGATGATACCTCTCGGGATCAAACGGCCGAACTCTCGGGGGCAAAGACATGATGTCCGGCTCACCCCCGGTGCTCGGAGGACCTCCACCATGAGGGAAATGACCAGCCATCTCGAAAAATCTGCAAAAAAAGAGCAAAAATGAGCAAAATGAGCCAAAATTGGAAAAAGTCAACAAAAGTCAACTCTCGGGAAATGAAAAAGTCAACAAAAGTCAACTCTCGAGAAAATCTTCCAAATGTTGAGACAAACTTACCTCAAGTGGTGAAAATGAGAAAAGAAGCCCCGAAATCAAAATTTAATCGGTTCAAAGTGAAGAGAACTGAAAGTTTTCGCGAAAACAACTTGCGTGGGGCGCTAGAAAACGCGTATAGAGCGCAGATCTGAGAGAGAAAATGGTTTGGGAAGGAGGAGAGAGCAATTTCGGAGCTGCACTTGTGAGGAAAAGTGCTTTGGATAAGCACATTTAAAGAAAAGAATGTGAAAAGACCAAACTGCCCCGGATCTGGGCTAGGTGGCCGGCCGGCCACCTTTTCTGGCAGGCCGGCCACCCCTCTCCCTCAAACCTGGCCGGTGGCCTCCCCCTGGGAATAAAACTGGCCGGTGGTGTTCCCCATGTGGCCTCCAAGGTCCCTGCAAATTTTGGTGATGATTGGAGTCCCCGAGACCTGACAAAGTACAAGAGAAGTGCACATTCCGTCGCGAAATCGCTCCGCCAGAACTTCAACTTCAACTTTCGATGCGTGTCTCATCATTAATCATCAAAAGCAAGGTGTATCCTTTTTGAATATGTTGTGACCCCTCCGGGAGGTGAACCGGAGGCCGCGATCAGGTCGCCCTCGCCGAAACACGCATTTCTTTGCTCGTTATTTTGTGACAAACGTGCAATCTAGTTTACACTTGTTCTGCATTGTTGTGCATGTCACTTGCATTCTCATGCATATAACTTGCATTGTCATGCACGTTTCCTTTATATTGTCATGCCCCCACGCTTAGACTCGCTTTGTTACACGCATGCTTCTCGCATTGCGATGCACTCTCCCATCGGCACCGCGTTTGTCTGCATTCGATATCACATTGGACATATGTTGTCAAGATATGTTGTGCTTGTTGAGTTTCTTCCTTTTTCAGGCACGATATTGTATTTACGGTTCATTTGAGGCTGGTGCGACCAGACGAGCCGCACAGGTATTGTATCTTCTCCGTGTGAGACGTGGCGAGAATTCAATGATTCTCCGTATTCTTCAACTGCATGAAATGTAGTATTGCTTTGCATTCTTGCTTAAAACTGTTGCATCTATTGTGAATACTTGCTTCATTATAGCTTGCTGCATTTGCATGATTACGAGGTATCTTCGGCTTTGTGCATATCGCTTTGCATTTTGCCCCTGCCTGCGGGCACGCCTGCAGGCATATTTCTCTGTTATCTAGTATGTTTGTCTAAGTCTTCGGCCTTGTCAAAAATGGGTCGTATCTGGCTTTGACATTCACTCTTGTCACTTATGACTTTCGAGTTCTGTCAAAGGGGGGCAACTGTAGACACCCCATTTTTGACCGACCTTAAGACTCAGACGTCACCATTTGAGCACTTGGTGATGTTGCATATCGTGCTCGTCCTGGAATTTCAGAGTCACAGCTGCGAGCCTTGCCTCCAGACTTCCGGACTCTTTTGTGCTTTGCCTCGGTTTGCGAACTCTTCCCGAAGGGAGGGAGAGGTCTCGTAGATCATCTCTCAGTGGCCGTAGGCTATGTTTCGTGCTCGTAGGCCATTTTTCCCGTTTCGGAGCCCGGTTCCCGATTTTCAGAGCCGTCGGCCGTGTGCCTCGGTTCGGGACCGCTTAACCACCTCTGTTTGCTCCGGTTTTTGGCATACATCTCATTTACTCCCTTTCGAGGGACACTGAGCCTCGAGAGACCAACTTCGTGGTCAAACGCCACCTCCGGTGCTTAACAGTCAGTTTTCAGGGCCTCGGGCTGCGTGTTTCGGCCCCCGAACCTTCGTTTTGCATCGGTTGCAGTTCATTTTTGGCAGGGACCTTATTTTCATGGTTAGGAAGCTTGTAGAAGGGTGGGAGGCCAGCAATTGTTCTGAAGACCAGTTTTATTCCTTCATCGCTCTCTGTCGCCCGTTTTACTCGCTAAAAAGCTGATGTTGACCATTCCCGGGCCACTTTCTTTGGCCCTCAACCACATATTTGTGTTGTACACAGCTGGGAGGCCACCAATATGCCATGGCCGGCCAGTAATTCATCCTGACCCTTTTGAACCCCTCTAAAAAGCTAGCTTTTCTCTCTCCTGGTTCACTTTTTCCAGTTTTTCTCCACATAGTTGTGTTGTGCACACATGGGAGGCCACCTTTTTGGGGTGGCCGGCCACTAATTATGGTTGACCCTTTTGACCCTGGCCGAGGTGGCCGGCCGGCCACCTGAGCCTCCAAAACCTGGCCGGCCATGTTCCTCTCCCTGAGTTCATTCCAGCTGTGCCCTCTGTTTCCCCCCAGATCTTGTATCCGGAGGGGGTCTTTTGGAGGGGAAATTTGAATTTGATTTTCCCCCCCTTTCCTCCACTCCTTTGCCTATATAACCAGCACCCCCAGCTGCATTTTGGAGGGTTACAAAATTGGTTTTGAGCTCTTGCTTACATCTCTCCCTCTCCCTCTCTTCCAAGCCTCAAAACCCTAAAAGCCTTGCACCATTTACACACCAACCCATAGCACCACATCTCCAACATCCATTCTAGAAACTTGAGGCTGTTTTCCAGAGGTTAAGAGCTCCCAAACCTGGTCCAAGAGCTGTTGAAGCTTGGTTCTACAAGGGTGAGTCCCATTTTCCCTCTTTCTTGTCTTATTTTGCATGCTTTCTTAGCCTTTCTTGCTTACATTTTTGGGCTCTGACCCAAACTGTAAATAGCCATATTTTGATCTCATATCCATGTTTGATTAAGGGTCTTTCTCTGTTTGAGGTCTCCTCCTCACACTTTGTGTTTAAACTCTCTTTTAGGCCTATTTTTGCATGATATTTTAGGCTTATTTGTGAGCTGTTTTGGACTTGGTCATAAACTGTAAAGTGCCATTTTTTGAGCCCCTCTTCAACTTTGTTGAAGGGCTCTTTGCCATTTGGAGCCAGCTGCTGTCCCTTGTCTCTAACCTCTCTTTTTGGGCCATTCTTGCATGATAGTTTAGCCCTATTTGTGTTCATTTTTGAGGTTTGTCATAAACTGAAAAATATCTTGTTTTAATCTCATCTTCAAGTTTATTTAAGGTTCCATTTTTGTTTGAGGTCACATGCTTCCTTGTATGCTTGATTCCTTCTCATTTTGAGCCTTACACCTAAGCTTTTGTGACATGCTTTGTTTGGCCTTCTAGCCACTGGAATACAGTGGATTTCCAGTGGCTTTGATGCTATTTTGAGCCTCCAAATCAGAGGTGGGTGACCCCCTCTCACCTTGACTTGTTTGGTGGTCATCTTAGCCTTCCAAAGGGGCCCCTCTTTGCATGCTCCTTAGCCACATTTCAGGGTCAATTTGATGAGTTTTGGAACTATCATATTTGATTTCCAGAGTTTTTTGTGCCATGCTAAGTGTCCTTGATGCATATACTTAATAATCCCTTTGTATGCCCTCTAAAGGAGCCCCTCATTTGTGCATGTGTTGGCTGCATTTACATGGTTATTTGGGCATATTTTGGCATGTTTTACTCACTGATTTTTTCTGGTTTGATGAGTTCTCACTTGCTTCATATACATGCCATGTAAACCATGTTTACTAGTCAAAGTTGCATGCTATGTTAGGCCATCTTGCTAGCATCTTTTGGCCATGCCTTAAACTGGAAATGTGCATATTTTGGGACTGCCTTGGTTCTGTCTTTAGGTCTCATGATCAAATAGTGCATTCTTTGTATAGCTATAGGTCATTGCGCATGCCTAGTTTTGAGTTTAAGGGTTCATCTCATGCATCGGGTGCCATATTGCCATGATTTGGGGCTGTTTAGCATCATATTTTAGTGCTGAAATTCGCATGTTTGTATGCCATGTTCCATGCTTTGCCATGCCTTGTTAGAGTGGCCTTTGCGCCTTAGGTTCGGTCCTCGGTTTGCGTGCATGTGTGCGCGCATCTTGAGTGTCTCATTTTCATCTCATGGCTACTGATGTGAGTGTGGCTGAGGTCCACTCATATTGGTGTAAGTCCATCGTGCATTGTGTATGCCATTTCAATTCATAGCATTGCGTATGTTAGGTTGTATGTTAGAGCATTGTGTATGCTAGGTTGCATGTTAGGATTGCATTCATGCATGTCATGCATATTGCATTGTGTTTGGGATAGGAGTTAGCCCGAGCACGGGAAACGAGGGACGTTTCGTACTCCGAGTGACGGAACGGGTCTCAATTCCTGGTCGCCGACACTCCGGATTATCCATGATGGAGTCTTGATCTTGTTGTGTTTATATGTGCATTCATTTCATATTGAGTCGTGCAATTCGACTCCTCAGCCATCATGCATCGAGATGCGTGATTGGTGACACAAGGATCGAGGACTACACTCCCTAAACAGTAGTCAAGCATACATATGTGAAAATACATTGCCATGCCCCTTTCTTGCTCTCTGTTGCAGCAAATCAGAAATCGGCAATCTTTTGGAGCTTCGTGCAATATTCCGAGCTTAACTGTAAACAGAGGCTAATTGGGGCGTCACAATGGATTTCCACGCAAGTAACCCGAACATGCATCATCCATCATTCGGAGCAGAGTCGAGGCAGTCCATAGCTTGCATGCTAATTTATCTTTTTTCCTAGATTAATTTGTTAATTAATTAGGGTTTTGTATTTATTCGGACTGTAACTATTTATTTGGGACTGTATATTATTTATTCGGACCCTCCGAGCGAGGGCAATGTTGTAATAAGTGTGCGTGTGTGTGATGCATGTCTTCCAACCCCACGTCTTTCTCCCTTTTATTTACCAGCTTATGATGGTTAGATTAGGGCATATTTCAATTAACATACAGTATGATAGCATGTTTGCATCATTCATTTGTTTTGCATGCACCGGGCTCGGCGCATCATACTAATTGCATTTGTATTTCAATTCCAAGTTGAATACATGTTAGTTGTAACATTTCACATGCCATCTTTAGAATAGCCGAGCCTGCTTGTAGTTGCATTAGGCACTTCTGTATAGTTAGGATCATGCATGGATTTCTAATTAGCTTCTGTTTTGGCTTGGAGTACTCGGTAAGTTTTATGCTTTAGCATCCTTGCATGCGTGTGAGTGACTGCCATGATAGCATGCTTACCATGAGGCTGTGCTTATGTGATATAACTGCCTGAATGCTTGTGGGTGAAGGTTGGATTATCTGAATTGGAATAATGCATTGACTGAGTTTTAAAGCCCACTAGATAGTGGCAAAACCATCTTTTCTAAGCCCACCCGAGGGTGGCAAAATCTGCATTTTAAGCCTACTTGCGAGTAGCAAACCACTCTTCAAAAATAAAAACATGAAATGTTTTGTTCCAATTCAGGCGATCCAGTCTATACTTGTATACTGTGCGCATCACATAGTAAATCTAGGCTAATAACCGGAATAAGAATGCATAATGTTTTCAAAACTAGATATCATGGTTAGTAAAGGCCGATCTTTGATCGGGCGAGCGGGGGTGCTCACGAAGTGACCTTCCCCAATCGTACCCAAGTTCCCGAGCCGAGGCAACTTTGGTGATGACGGACACGTGGCCTTAGGCACAAGTCAGGGTTTCCTAAATTTCCCAAAATAAAATATTTAGGTGGCGACTCTGTATCTGGCAAAGCAGTCCATGTTTGGCACTTCTTTCAAAAATCTGTTTTCTCAAAACGATTTGCCGGATTTGGACTCTTTGGTTCAGATTAAGAACCGTGACAATTTGAGGCCGAACTGTAGTGAGCCCATAACGAACGGAACGGGGGACTTCATCCCTCCCGGGGCGTTCGAGGACGTCTACACTCACCCTTGTAGAACCTCTTCAAGAACACAACCCCAGCAGCCTCTTCTGATCAAAACCAGCTCTAGAACACTAAAAACAACTCTGTAGCATCTCAGCAACTCAAGGATGGTGTATCACTAGGTGTTTATGTGCAAAAGCGAAGACAAAACACCCTTTTAGGCACAAACACACACACAAATGAAGAGAGAGAGGGAGATATAGAGAGATATATATATCTTGTATATCAGATTTTCTTCAACCTCTGGAAAGGGAGGGGAGGCTCTCATTTTATAGGAATTCAATTCCTAAGCTTCTTGGAGAAGCTAACACAAGGTGCAAATCCCTCCATACAAGTGTATGGAGGGGGTGAATTGTGCATGCCAGCTAAGCCAGCTGGCACAAAATATCTACATAAAGCAGATGAACAGTGTTTGGCCACAAAATATGGCCGATCAACCAACAAAAGGGGCCGACCAACCAAAAACAGTGCCGATCGGCCAACACTTTTGGCCAATGGCAAGAAAAAAGGGCCGATGGCTTTATGCCTTGGCCGATGGGTTGAGGAAATGGCCAACAAGCCACCCTCTTCCCACAGAAGCAAAACCACAAGTCCTTGGTCCACAACCAAGCACAAAACAGTCAAGTTGAGAGATCTTAAGGCAAGGCACGCAGCCAAGACCTTTGGGAACTCAAAACGAACACGAGCACGGATGATCATCGAGTGTTCAAACAATGACGTCCAAGTCTTGAGGACGATCAAAAATGGGATGTCTACACTAACATTTCCCATTCTCGGATGGCGATAGAAGCTACACTGCTGACTGGCTTTCTATTCAAAGCATCGGCCACAACATTGGCCTTCCCAGGATGATAATGCAACTCAAAATCATAATCCTCTATGAATTCCATCCACCTCCTCTGTCTCAAATTCAAGTCTTTCTGTGTAAATAGATATTTCAGACTCTTGTGATTAGAGAACACTTCAAATTTCTCACCATACAGATAGTGCCTCCAGATCTTCAAGGCAAATATCACTGTTGCTAACTCTAAGTCATGGGTGGGATAATTTCTCTCATGTGTTTTCAACTGCCGTGAGCCATAGGCTACTACTTTGCTCTCTTGCATCAATACACAACCTAGACCTTCTCGTAAAGCATCGCAATAAACTGAATAACCCAAACCCCTCTCCGGTATAATTAATACTAGAGCAGTGGTGAGTCTAATCTTAAGCTCTTGGAACGACTTGTCACAAGTCTCACTCCACACGAATTTGATTTCTTTCCTCGTCAACTTAGTCAAAGGTGAAGCTAGTCTAGAGAAATCTTTCACAAACCGACGGTAATACCCGGCCAACCCCAAGAAACTACGAATCTCGAAAGTATTCTTAGGTTGTGCCCAATCTTGCACTGCCTCTATCTTGGATGAATCTACAGTCACCCATTCCCTTGATACTACATGCCCTAGGAATTTAACCTCTTCCAGCCAAAAGTCACACTTCCCAAACTTAGCATACAGCTTATGGGCTCTAAGTAACTCAAGTACTACTCGTAAATGTTCCTCATGCTCCTCCTTAGAAGGTGAATAAATCAAAATGTCGTCCACAAAGACAACCACAAAACGATCTAAGAATTCACGGAAGATCCGATTCATTAAATCCATAAACACAGCTCGAGCATTAGTTAGCCCAAAAGGCATTACAAGAAACTCATAATGGCCATACCGCGTACGGAATGTCGTCTTCGGGATATCCTCATCCCTTACTCTCAACTGAGGATAACCCGATCTCAGGTCTATCTTAGAGAAACAATAAGACCCCTTCAACTGATCAAACAAATCATCTATACGAGGCATTGGGTACTTATTTTTAATAATAACCCGGTTCAACTTTTGATAATCAATACAAAGCCATAATGCTCCATCTTTTTTTTTAACAAAGAGAACTGGCGCTCCCCAAGGTGAAGTACTAGGGCGAATAAAACCCTTATCTAACAATTCCTGGAGTTAAATCTTCAACTCACTCAATTCAACAGGTGCAAATCTATATGGAGCCATAGAAGCCGATGCCGTGCCAGGCACTAAATCAATAGAGAACTCGATCTCTCGGTGAGACGGTAAACTAACAAGATCCTCGGGAAAAACATTCGAGTATTCACAAACTACCCTCAGCAATTCAATCTGAATTTCATCACACTCACTACTCAAAAAGCTAGCAAGGAGACAACTAAGTTCACTCCGCCCGTGCGGATCACATACCGATGATAAGACTCTATCCACCCGGTCCCCCAAGAAATAAAAGCAATCGCCACTTAAGGTACATATAGTAACTTTCTGACGGTAGCAATCTATAACAGCCTGGTATGACGATAACCAGTCCATACCTAATATGACATCAAAACAATGCATGTCAATCAATACAAATGCAAAAGGTAATCGACGACCAGCAACCTTGATGTCACAACTCCGACATCCCTGTCTCAAAACAGTCTGACCACCAACAGGTGACTCTACACAAATAGGAGATGCTAACTGTGCCAACTCTAAATCCAAAACTGATGCAAACGCATATCAAATAAAAGAATGGGATGCACCCGTATCAATCAACACATTAGCAACTGAATTACAAAACAAAAAGGTACCTCTCACTACAGAAGGATCAGGTACAAAATCTGGCCCTACAACTGTATACATACGTCCAGTAGGCCTCTGCTCAACCTGCTTACCCCTCAAAGTATAAGCCTGATGCACAGACTGAGCCGAAGAGACTCCCTGATGGGCCCTTGAGGCCTGTGCTGACTGTGCTGGCTGGTGACTCTATGTCTGTCTCGAACCAGACGCACCAGGTGTACCACCCAACTGTGAGCAAAACCTCTTCAGGTGCCCCGCCTGCCCGCACTGATAACAAGTGAGCGGCTGGCCTCTTCTCTGACTCTGGCTCTGAAAATGAGCCGAAGATGATGTTGCTCGCTGTCCTCCTCCTCTTTGAGGACAAGCTGGAGACTTGTGGCCCAACTGACCACACTTAAAGCAAGTAAAATCTCCCTGCCCACCTCTCCTAGAACCTGAACTCGATATTGGAAAAGTGGACCTCGACTGAGTTCCATGGGACTGCTGAGGGTAGGGACCCCTCTGCCTCTTACTATCTCTCTGACTATCCTGACTCCTTCTGGAGCCCCTCATCCTTTCATCTTCTGCTTGCATAATAGTTTCAAGGTGGGTTGCAGACTGCACAAGGCGCTCATAATCTCTAATCATGGAACCGGCCACTCGAAACATGAGTCCGGTCCTCAATTTCTTCTCAAACTCCAGACAGCGACGTTCCTCAGTCGCCACTAACTCAAGTGCAAACCTGGATAGACTAGTAAAGGTGGCCTCAAACTCCGCCACTGGTGCATTCAGCTGCTTGAGCTGACAGAACTAATCCCTCAACTTCTCCCTAACAATGGGAGGCAAAAATTTCTCCTGAAAGGCGTCAACAAATGCCTCTCAAGTCCCTCCAATATGCTCTCGCGCATACTTCCACCACTACCCCACATCCCCCTTTAACTAGAAAGACGCCAAGGTCACTTTCAACTGATCATCCTCGATGCCAAGCATCTCGAATGTCTTCACTAACTGTTTAAGCCACTCATCAGCCTTCAGTGGCTCCTTAGGGTCACCCAAAAACTCATCCGAATTCGACTGGAAGAACTCTCTCTTCAGAAAAGACGCCTTACTTCAGCTATATGGGCCTGGACTTGATTCTCAGTCCTGAGAATGTCCATGGATTCCCTCAATACTCCTGTCATCTCGCGGGCTAAGACACCTATGGCCTGTTGACCTACTGGCTCGGCCACGTTGGCCTAACCAACTCCCTCCTCCTACGCTGAAATTTCATCCGGTATAGGCATCTCCTACCTCCTACGCCTACCACGCCTACCACCACGTCCTCGTCCTGACATCCTAATAAAGGTAACAAAGGATTAGCACATTCAAAAATGTGTCGAAGCTATTTCACTCATGTCCTAATACATTGGACAACTGTAATTCACTCCACATAAGCACATAATCACATAAGCACTTACAAATTTCATTTCCGGATAATGATCGTCCCGTGGCGTTGCTAGAGTTCCAGTTAGAAACGACAGTGATCAAGTGCCTTTCCAACAGGACTCTCAAAAATCCATAGATTCGATCAACATACTAGAAACTAAATTCCATACCCATATAGTCATATAAGCATGTTATCATATAAGCACATAATATCATACATAAGTCTCTAACAAGCGAGACAAATCCATTGTGGTACTAACTACTTCCCACGTACCCAAAGTATTCAAACCCGATACGCTCTGATACCAAGTTGTCACGCCCCCAAAATAATACAATAAAGATAACTCATATGCGGAATAATTATGAGAAACAACATACTTTCATATATCAGAGTTTACTATTTAACAACCAGTTAAATGCAATGTAGGCTTACATGTTTCCAAGTCATTGCTTGGCTACACAAATTGAGTCTCGCTCATTACATCTTAAGCCCTTAGCTTTACAAATAACAAACATACACACATAAGACATAATTAAGAAGCTCTTGCTTCCCAAAACTCCATCCATGCTATTCCCTTAGAGGAAGCATCTCACCTGTACCTGAAAATGGTATTCCCATATAGGGTGAGCCAACAGCCCAGTGGAAATAATCTAACACAATTTATGAGGTTTAGCACAGGTATAAATACCACGTACATAAACAATACCGATCCTGAAACATCCACAAGACCTGCATATCCATATCCACTAAGACCAACCTTATTCCATTTTCCTTTAATTTCATTTCCAGTTCATATATGTTACTCAATTCATGAGTTAAATTCGTTATCTTTCAACAATCAAAATGAGACTACAACTCAATGATTTTCCAATTATGTAAAACTCATATAAACACTTCAAACTTGCCATTTTACGGATATTTTGTCCAAAGGAATCGGTACCCATTTATATTTAAAATTTCGAGTAATTCATCCAGGACACTCCGGCCAACTTGCTTTAAATGAAGTTCATCCCCTTTCTCCTCCCAAACAAATATACATATGCAATGTATTTATAAACATAATCAAATATGGAGTACATCTCATTTCTCCTCCCAATAAACATACATATACAATGTATCTATAACATGGTCATATTCAATGACACCAACAATGGATTAGCATTAAATCGCCTAATCTTCATGTAATTTCTAGAACAATCATAGCTATCCTCCACCGATAGCCCAATGCAATTATTTCTAAAGAGATGTTCAATATCAAAATAAATAGTTTATTCAAAACTTCCATAGTTGAGATAATACATATCCAATATCATCATTTATAATCACAACCTTCCAATTTCACGTTTTCAATGTTAATCCCAATTATTTATGCAAAATAATAATTTAATCAAAATTAAGACAGAATCCCCCTTTCACCAAATATCAGCCCAAACACCAAAATCAACTATTTTGGCACAACATGATCTTATATTCAAGCCTCATACTCGTTTACCTCATATTCATCAAAGCCCCTCTTTTCATTTCACACCCAAATCCTAGATTTGTCCAAACCACAACCAAATTTCATCATCTGTACACAATAGCAAATAACTAAACTAAAAAACCATATTAGAGTGTAGAAAATCCCTACCTCAAGTTTTGAAGAGAATCTAAGATAAAACCCCAAAATCTACGATATCGAAACTCGATTTCCACCGCACACAATGAAGCCCTCGAGGTGATAACCAACTTTGGTGAAGAACTTAAGCCTAAATCCCAATAGATTTGGAGAAATCAAAGAGAGAAGATGACTTCTAGAGAGAGAAGCTCTAGACCTAGAAATTTGGAGAGTTTTAGAGAGAGAAAAGGCTGCAAAAAGTGATCTGAAATCTTAATTTACGGACTGATATAACAAGGTCACTCGAGCGTGAAATACACTTTCCCGTAAGCAATTTCGAATGCATTTTGCATTTTTGCTTTCGGCGAGCTAACCAGGCAGCTCGACCCCCAAAGTTGATCGGGTCAAAAACGGGATCACTACACTTTTAACAATTAAATTTTAATAGTTAATTTACAATTATTGAACTATTTTTATTTGGGTAAATTACACTGACCTCTCCTGAGGTTTTCCTTAATTACAGGGACCTTCCCTATAGTTTCAAAAATAACACTGACCTCTCGTACTTTTGAAAATAATATACAGATTCCCCCTTCTGTTACCCATCCATCCAAAATTAAGTAGATTTTGCTGATGTCATCCATAATTATTTTGCAAATTCCAATCAATGTGTTTGGTTTGAGTTTTTTGGATTAATTTTTTTGAAAACTGAGTTTTTTAGTTTTCGTGTTTTTTTTGTTTTTAGTGAATATTTTTAAAATTTTATACATTTTTTTTACTTTTTTAGATGCACCTTACTTAAATGTATCTAAAAAGTTAAAAAATTGTGAAAAAATATTTTAAAAAATTAATAAATACATAAAAATACAAAAAATGTACTGAATTCTCATAAATTTTTTTTTTTTTTTTGTATTTTTGGTATTTATTAGTGAATTTTTAAAAGGTTTTTTTTCACAAATTTTTTATTTTTTAGGTATATTTATGTTATATATGTCTAAAAAGTATAAAAAAAAATTGCTTAAAATATTTAAAAAATTCAGTAAAAACAAAAAAAATATTGAAAACAAGAAAGTAGAATTTTCTGAAAAGTGTTTTTGAAAAACTGTAACCAAGCAAAATGATTTGTCCATTGTAGGGTTTATGTTGACTATCAACAAAGAACAAACAGATTCAACATATCAAAGAACAAATCGATCAAAAACCAAGATCTCATATAAATACCAAATACAAACACAAACACAACAAATATATATATAGAGAGAGAGAGAGAGATTTAGAGAGAGATGGAGATTAAGGAGGAGGCAAATTTACAAAATTCTTCATTTGGGTTTTACTCATTGTTACATTTAAGTACTTGCCATTTCTATTTGCAGACAAAATCCCAATCTAGGTTTGCTCATTGCAGTGTTTTCAAATCAGGCCCTCTCTGTTTTTCTCTCATTTTAGGGTTTTTATAATCTGGGCCACTCTATTCTTCTAAGTTCTTCACACATCTCCCTTTACATTGTTTCCAACAAAAATTTACAAAATTCTTCATCTGGGTTTTACTCATTATTACATTTAGGACTTTCCTCTGTTTCCATAAAAAATCCCAAAGGGGGTTTTCCTCGTTGTAGCATTTTCAAATCTGGCCCTTTCTGTTTTTTTCCCTTCTCCAGAAGCCTCTGAAAGAAGACTTTTCCTCATTGCAGCATTTTCAAATCTGGCCCTCTCTATTTTTTCTCTTATTTTAGGGTTTCTATAATCCCCTCACTATATTCTTCTAAGTTCTTCGTAAATCTACTATTACATTGTTCCCAACAAAAATAAATAGTTAGAGAGAGAAAGTGTGAGTGAGAGAGATAAAGAGGTAAAGATCGAAGCCCTGACTTCCTTCAAGCTCAACCTCCATGACCCTCTTGGCTCCCTCAACGATTGGGACTCCTCCACGCCCTCAGCTCCCAATGACTGGCGCAGTGTCGCTTGTTACAACAGCCGAGTCAGCTAGCTCTGCCTCCTTCACCTCCAGCTTGCTGGACCACTCTCAACCCAAATCGCTAACCTGCACATGCAGAGAGAGAGAGAGAGAGAAGGAGAGCACACAAAGAATGAGAGGGAAGAGAGATAGAATGGGTACAGTGATATATATATATAGGATATGTATGTGTTTATATATATATATATTCTCTCTATATATATATAAGAATGAATGAGAGGGGTATTATGGTCAATTTTACTATCAAGTTAACATCGTTAAGGCTCTTTTAACGGGAAGGGGGAATCTGTATATTAGTTTCAAAAGTAGTGGAGGTCAATGTTATTTTTTAAACTACAAGGGAGGTCCCTGTAATTAAGATAAACCTTAGGGGAGGTCAGTGTAATTTACCCTTTTTATTTTAATAAAAATTGCTTTCTAAAGTTCAAATATATATGATAAATTAAAAAATATAAAATTTTCATTCTGTGCATAGCATGGGCTTTATTGCTAGTTTTTTTTTTTTTTTTTTTTTTTTTTAAGAAAGGACTTTATTGCTAGTTGGCATAGCAAAATCGAATAAGAATTTTAGTTTATTTTATATGTTCAAACAAATATATAAAAAATAACATGAATTTTGAATTTTGTAACGGCCAATCATAGGATCGCACATTGGGTAGTAGTAAAATTTTCTCCTAATATAAATCAAAACTTTTTTCAGAACTTCCTTTCTGTAAAATTTAGAAGACATATTTCCAAAAGGACAAGAATTATATAAGTATTTTCAAAACCCCCTAATATTTTAAAACTTATTTCTTTTACTATATTATCCTTATATCTATCAGCTCTCCTATTAAGCCATCTTCACTGTGTATTTCAGAGTAAAATTTTACTCTGTATAAAAGTAAAATTTTACTCTGTATAAGAGTAAAATATTACACTCTGAAACTAAAAGTAAAATTTTACTCTGCATAAAAGTAAAATTTTACTCTGAAAAACTAGTAAAATGTTAGACTTTACACAAAAGTAAAATTTTACTCTGTATAAAAGTAAAATTTTACTCTGAAAAACAAGTAAACTGTGAGACTCTGAAACTAAAAGTAAAATTTTACTCTGAAAAACTAGTAAAATGTTAGACTCTACACAAAAGTAAAATTTTACTCTGTATAAAAGTAAAATTTTACTCTGGTTCTGTCAAATGAAAAAAACAGAGCACTAGAACCAGAGTAAAATTTTACTTTGGTTCTGTCAAATGAAATTAGATCAAAAACAACAAAAATAAATCAAAAAAAAAACAAAAACAAAACAAATTAATCAACAAATCAACATATCTAATTGAGAAGAAAAACTTCCAAAACTCGATCAACAATCACAAATCTCAATAAAAAGAATACATGTGTTCAACAACACTCATACACACAAATATATATATATACATATATTCAAAACTCAAATTTGTGTTTAAAAAAATATGTATAACCAAACAACTCCACCAAACATGCCTTTGTTGCCTCCTAGAAAGGAGAGAGAGAGGAACCGGAGCTTTCAAATCTGTGTTTCAGCAATCAATTCATTGCTCTTCGGAGTAACAACGATCAATTCAGAGACGATCTGTTTCTCTTCGTAGACGATCTCCTTCGATTCCGGCACCGGAGGACAATTTTCTAGCCCGTTGTTGATTTCGTTCCCGATGTTCTTGATGAGTTCATCGTAGAGATCGGTTTCGACATTGTTGATCGCCGGAGTTTCGCCTGATAACTGACTGGACTTGGCTAGGAGAGTGATGACGATGACGTTGCTAATTAAGAAGATGAAGAGAGGACTAAGCCACCGCCGGCGGCGGCTTATCGACGACCTTCTACTAAAGCTTGGAAGATGCAACTATGGTGATTATGATACGGTTGATGACGAAGCTGATTATATATGCAGACTTTATAATAGTTGAATTAGTTGAGGGTATAATAGTCATATAAAATATTTAAATAATATATTTTGTCCTTTATGCAAGACTTTATAATTATGAGGGGGTTTAAAAAGTATAATTTTTTTCTTAATCCTTTTAACAATGAAAGGAATGTAAAGGGAGTTTATAGCTAAATTTTCCTAGCATGGGCTTTATTGCTAGTTTTTTTTTTTTTTTTTTTTTTAAGAAAGGACTTTATTGCTAGTTGGCATAGCAAAATCGAATAAGAATTTTAGTTTATTTTATATGTTCAAACAAATATATAAAAAATAACGTGAATTTTGAATTTTGTAATGGCCAATCATAGGATCGCACATTGGGTAATAGTAAAATTTTCTCCTAATATAAATCAAAACTTTTTTCAGAACTTCCTTTCCGTAAAATTTAGAAGACATATTTCCAACCAAAATACCCCGGCACTTCAGGTCTTCATTTTCTATTTTATTTTTAATTTTTAGTTTTTGTAAAGTTTATATTTTTTTAATTATATCATCGAGTTGATTTATAATGCATATGAATTCCAAAATTTCCATATCTTCGAGTAATTAAACTTCACCAAAATTTCAAGTTAAGGATTAAAATTTCCGAAACCGATGGCAAATTGAGAAATAAAGCAAGTTCTCTGTTTTCAAGAATTGAAATTTCAGAAATTATAGACTAAAATTTTAAAATTTGGGGCCGAAAGAAAAACACTGCTACCAAAAAAGAATTTCAACCCTGAAACGTGAAAGATTATGATGGTTATAAATTCTAAATAAAATAAAATAAAAAAATACATGAATCTTAATGTAATTAGTAAAAATTAAATAAAAAATATGATAAGTTATAAATTGTACTTTTTATTTTAATTTTTAGGAACAAAAAGTACACCTATGATAAAATATAAATACCTTATTATTTTTCCAAGGGTTTCATAATTTTAGTTTGTCATATATTAGATTCATATAATGATATAGTACAGGGCCGGCTCTAAGTTGTTAGGGCCTAAGGCAAAACCAAAAAAGGATCCTATATTCATAAAAATAAAAATAAAAATCACCCTATTTGACACCACTACCGCCAATTGATATTAAAATAGATATCAAAATGTATTCATTCCAAAGTATCAAAAAAAAAAATTACAAAAAGGTATAGTTCAAATCAACAAAACAACTAATTAATTAATAAATCTAATTAATGAAATGTTCTAACAATGTAAAGCAAACATAAATGATTTCACATTGTGTTAAACTGAAGAGTGGGATAATAATTTTTCTTTTTCTTCACTAGCAGTGTGAAGCAAATATAAATGAAAAGAAAACATGATTATATAATTAATTTTCCACACAAAACACAAAATCCACTCACTATCTGATATCTGATAGCAAAACAATTATAGAACACAATTTAATGAAACAAAATTAGGGCAAAAAAAATTAGGAAAACTTTATTCAATTAAAATATGATAAAGACATAGGGTAAAAAAATTAGGGTAAAATTATTTATTCCATTAAAATTTGATAGTTTATGAGAGAAAAATTAGAGCAAAATTATTTATTCCATTATTTGGGCCAACTATACCTGCATATGTTTTAAGTATTTTTTTCAATCGAAGTTGCTGCAAAGCTCTAATTAGAGCTACTGCAGTACAGCTCTAATGAGCTGTCCATGAAAAAAAAAAAAAAAAACATTAAAAAAAAAACATGAAGTAAAAGACAAAAAAGGAGGAGGAAAAAGACAAATTAGAGCTCCATTAGAGCTCTTTTTTTAGAGGTCTAAATCATTTTTCTTTTTTCAATTGGACCTAACCACATTTGTTATTAAATATTTTTCTTAATTGGGCCTAATAGAATTTTTTGGAACCCTTTAGACTAGCCCTAATTCAACAAAAACAAATTGGGCTTATTTAAATTTTGAATATACTACTAATGAATTTGAAGGCCCTATTTTTTGGGCAAATTTTGGGACAAAAGACACAAGCCTTAGTGGCCTTAGCCCAAGGCCGACCCTGAGTAAACTGTGTGTATATATATAATAATTACTTCTTCTCTTTTTTCTTTTTCTTTTTTTGTGAAACTCAATCTAACAAAATTGGTTTAAACTAAAAAAAAAAATTGAATAACATAATAAAAATGGCAAGCAATGAACTACCAATGATCCTTATCATCTTATCCTTTCTGAAATCAGCGTTTACCTACAATGGCGGAGTCAGGAAATTAAATCAGGAGGAGAATTTATTAATTACAACTTCTTCTCTTTTTTTTTCATAACCAACAAAAAGAAGATAATAATAATTTTTGAATTAATATTAAGTATAAAAAATTTAAAAAATTGTTACAAAAGTATTTCACATAAAATTTTATAATTAACTTCGAGAAAAATCGAAAAGAAAGTATTGCGTGTAACTATTGTATCATGGACAATGTAAAAAAGTCATATATTTAAGTCGTAAAATAAATTATATAATGGTAAGATAAATCAAATTTTTACAAAATTTGAGTAAAAATTTCATATAATAATGATATCACGTCATTATTGACATATGATGTCACCAACCAATAGTAAAACAACATATGAAGGATGAACTCCACATGCAAATATAACTAACAATCTAGTAATTTTTACATATATGTAGTAAGATTAATTATATTTGCATATTA
Source organism: Camellia granthamiana (assembly GCA_036172215.1). Classification (NCBI taxonomy): domain Eukaryota; kingdom Viridiplantae; phylum Streptophyta; class Magnoliopsida; order Ericales; family Theaceae; genus Camellia; species Camellia granthamiana. The sequence goes on along the minus strand of CM069905.1, from coordinate 30,428,901 downwards.
ATAATGATGGATATTACCTTTATATTGAGATTTTTTCACAAAATTTTCATACATAAAAATATAATTTATTGTACTCACTTCATTTTCAATAAAACAATCACTATTGTTTTCATAAATTTAAAAATACTCTTGATATTGTATTCTAAGGGCTAGTTTGGCATGTACTAAATAAGCCAAAAAATCAAAAAGTCACTATCTTATTTAAGTCACATCATCTTATTTAAATCACATCACCTTTCTAACACATCACATCAAACCCAATCCAAACCCACCAATAAGTCAAAAAGTGCACTTTTTTAGGACATCCTAAACCAACCCTAAATATTATTTTTGTTTAAAATTTTATTTATATACATATGGTAAAAAAAAATTTGAAAAATCCAAGGGAGGCACGTGACCCCCCTAATCCCCAGGTGGCTCTGCCACTATTTACCTACCAAGTACAACTTCTAGATTTTCTCACACTCATTAGCTTTGGCAACTCACATTTGGCCATTTCCTTGTTCTCTTTTACCCACCTTGTAACTTTCATGACCCCAATCATTCAACCTTTCTCCTCTAGACATCTTAACTTTTCTTTGTCCATTGCCCTTGACTTGTCACCACCATTTTGCTAAACCCCTAAACTCACTTACTTGTATTTGTCTATAAAAATTGAATTTGGGTCATCTATATTTTTAAATTAAGTAATGTTAGAATTATCATATTTTGATATTATATGATGTGATATCTTATAGAACACTAATTACATCATTTGACAAGCTCCACATAACACATATGAATAGTGTTATCTAAAGCACAATATCAAATATGACCAGCATAAATTATTAAAATTAATTGTTAATTATTTATTTGAAACAGTGCATATCACGGGTAGATATAAATAAGGTTATTTAAAGCACGATATCAAATATGGTCAACATAAATTATATAATGTGCCAACAATGAATTGGGGAAAATAATAATAATAATAATAATAATTGAAAAATCTAAAAATTCGCTAGATATCGATTTGTGATTATATATCAATTTTAAGCAGTATATAACAATCACAATCAAACAATCAAGACCAATCAACACAACAATTTTAACGTGGAAAAATCACAATTAAAGCACCTCCAATTGTGATAAAAAAATCACGGGCAACAGCCACAAAACAATCCACTAAGAAGATATAAAAGAATTACACAGGTATACTCTCAATTACCTAGCGAATCCACGCCCGAATTGAACTAACCCCTATGTGTTTCTTCCAACCCCGTCTTTACCTCGGAATTGTCTTGACGATGAGCCACTCTAGAATCCACCAAAACTTCAGGCTCAAATTCTTCAGAATCCACCCGAAGAACAACTCTCTTTTGTATAGAATGAACAAACAAACTTTTGATGTATTCTTTTTAACCAGTGAGTTGAATATTCAATTAAACATCAAAGAAAACTAGTAAAATATCCCCAGATATAAACCTTATTATCCAAAAAGAAGATCTGAAGAAGTCATCCTAGATTTGGATTGAAACATGTATTTATAGAAATCTGTCCCGCGATCTCTGCTCGAGCGTCAGATTGGCCACTCAAGCGGACCTACGCTCGAGCGCGGAAAGTTCCGCTCGAACGAGAAAAAACAACATCCAGTATTTTTGCAGACGAATAAACTTTTGGAACTCAGCATTCTCCGCTCAAGCGGGGGAATGTCCGCTCGAGCGGACAGGCAACTTGGAATGCATTTTTGCATTTTGCTTCGGAGGCGCTGCCCCTCGACCCCGCCGTGGCGCTGCCCCGGACCCACCAAGGGGCGCTGCCCCCTCGACCCCCGCGAGCTGACCGGGCAGCTCGATCCCCATCATAATCAGCGAAGTAGCAATCTTGAAAGTATTAACATCACAAACTTCTCTGCAAGGCACAATTCGAGTTGGATTCGCATCTAAACACTCATAGTCTCACTGAAATAAAAAGTGCGAAAACAAGTACAACTGAAAGGAGTTTGTCAAACGGGATTGCCAAGAATAAAAACCTAACAATAATAATAATGAATAAATAAATAAATAATTGGGTGAATCCCAAAACAATATTAACACATAAAAAGTTAAACAAATTTTTTTGGGTAAGTAAAAAGTTAAACAAATGTCTTTAGAAATAAGGTTAAAAAAAAAAAAATGGGGAAATGCTACAATGTATATCCTAAAAATGTCCAAATCGTAATAAAAGTTATAATGCAAGCTACAAATAGCGAAGTTATAGTGCGGATCCCTGAGGTTATGAACAGAAAAAAAAAAAAAAAATTGAACAGGGAAAAAAAAAAAATTATGAATAGCAAAGTTATATATATATATATTTGGTAGTAAAAGTTGTACTTTTGTATAAGATGCCTACTAGGGTCATTCTAGGGTCATTCTAACATTATTGAAGAAATTATGTACTCCTGGAGTAAAATGTAATATTGTCTATCTAGTGTTTTCAACAAATAAAAAATCACAAAATATATTAAGGCTATGTTTTGCATAAATTTTTTAGGTTAAAATAGTCAAAAAAAACAAAATAAGTTAAAAAGTCAATAAGACAATATATCATATCTAAATCATAATCATTTTATTTTTTCTCTCACAAAAATCAAAAAAATCAAAAAGTTAATCTCAAATGAGATTTTTTTAATCCCAAATTAAAATAGTCAAAAAAAATCAAAAAATTAAGTCACATATCAAACAAAGGCTAAGTAAATAATTCATTATCTTTCAACTAACAAAAGTGTTTAGCATATGAACGTTACACTATGTTTATTGGGTAGTAAGCATCTAGTTACACGATATTTCGGAAGTACGCAATAATTAACTCTAAATGACCAATCAAATTTTAATTATATTTTTTATTTATTTTTGTTTTTCATGTCTTCCAAAATAAAATAATAAAAAGTTTGAAAATGCTCGACTCTTTATTTATTTTCATATTTTTTTTTGCAAAAATAGTTTTCAAAAATTGAAAAATAACTTTTGGGTGTTTTCAGGAAAAAAAAAAAAAAAAAAAAATTCCAAGAACATATTTCAGAAATAGGTCATCATACAAGTTTTTTGTGTTTCTAAAAAATTGAAAACAAAAAAATAAAAATAAAAATACAACAAAACAGGCTCATGGTTTGTTTCTAAGGGGATGTTTGGCAAGTTAGGATTTTAGTCAAAAATTCAAAAAATCACTAAAAAAACTAAAAATTCATATTAAAAGAAAAAAGCAAATATTCATTCTCTTCTCTTTACTTTTTTAGACTTTATTTTCATAAAAAGTCAAAAAAATCATTTCAAAACACTTTAATTTTTGTACCTCATATTTAACTAAAAAGTCACTAAAAAATCACTTGTCAAACTAATCCTAAATTTATTTATTTGTTTGTTTGTTTTTTAGTTTGAACTTTCCCATCTACCAAATTACATTAAAAACAATAAACCATGTGAATCTTATGCTATGGACCCCCAACATCCACAACCTGAGGTCACCCGGTACAAGGAACCACTCATTGATTAAATTCGTCGATGACAACTTCAATTTGCATACTTTACCAAAATTATGAGAATAAATAATTAAAGTCATGATTGAATTTTGAATTGTGAAAAAAATTTATAAAAAATGAATAAATAAAATGAAAGAATCTATTTTTCTCTTTTTTTCTTGAATAAGGAAGATGAAAAGAAAGTTATTATATTTTTTTTAAATAACTCTTTTTTAGTTACCCATAAAAAATAAGTATTTATGTTTCCCTCCTATTTTCTTTTCTTTTGATAAATATAAAATTCAAACCTAACATAAAAGATTTAGTTGGTAACAAGAATATTGAGGAACACACATGTTTTAATTTTTTTTTTCTCACTAGGATAAGCTTTTCCACAAAATATATTTCAAAAAAAATTCACAAAATTTTGCACCGGAAAAATGACCAAAATAAATAAATAAAATTAATTATTAGGTATTTCTGGAGCAATGCTTCATGTTGTTTATCAATTAACACTTTCCATATTGTCGTTTAAACATTAATACAAAAACGGTAAGCTCTATTTAGACCAATAACTATAGTATTAGGTAGGGATGGTCGCAGATCAGTTTGGATCCGCCCACATGTATGCGGTTTGAAAAAAATTCAACCTGCAACCGCCCACAGTGTAGGTTGCGGTTTGTGCAGATAAAATTCGTAGATTTGCAGGCAATTTGCGAATTGAACTTTTTTCTTTAAAAATTTATTTGGAGCATTTTTTTTCCATTATATAAATCTTTATTTTGGGTCTTTTTCCCCCATTTTCTAAAATGCTCCAAGATTAATAATTAATGAATTAAAACTTATAAAATTAAAAATACAAAAAAATCAATTCTAACACAAACAAATCATTCAAAATCCTAAACTTTAAATCAATCATAAACTAACACCAACACATCTTTCAAAATCCTAAACTAGATCATCAATCTCATTCACTATCTACTACCCAACAATACAATTAAAGTAAAATCATTCAAAATCCTAAGTTTACCTAAAAGTAATTTTTCATTAATTTTTACATTCATCCAAAAATACCTAACAACACAATTAAAGTCTAAGTGCGAGCGGGTTCTTGCAGGTACGGGGTTAAAACCTCAACCCGCAATCATGCCATATTCCAAACCGTATGAGCTCGCATTACATCTGCGAAACTGCCCATTTATATGCGGATTGATTCAGGTTGAACAGGTTGTGCGGTTCGGATAACCCTATACTCAGCCCTAGTATTAGAACACCACATATATATTTACCCAAAAGTAATGAATCCAACTCAATTCATACATTCATCCCAACTATTCTTCTTCTTCTATATTTTTTTCACATACATTTCTCATAGATTCTTTCCTCCAATCTAGTGATCGAACTGGATGATCAGTTGAGAGTTGCAGATATACTTTAGGCCTATCTCAATGAACTGAACTGTTTATCTTCTAGTATTCTCTAAGTAAATTATCAATCAAAAAAAATTAAATTAATTGAACATCTATAATTCTATTATTAAATCACATTTGTCTTAAATAAGGGGACAGTTTGTTCTCAAAATCGTACTTAGAGACTATTTTTATGACAAATATAATCTAATCATATGGCTATCGATTATATAAAGAGCAAATTACTTGCAAGTCCTGTTTGAAAGAGGTGTACTCTATTTAATTCCAAAACCTTTTGGGTAGATGTAAATCTCCTGCGCGTCTTCCTTATTCTCTTTATCTCTCTTTCTGATATCTGGTAATCGAAGACCATGCCTTCTTTCTTCTCTTTCTCTTTCTGATATACAATAACTAGTGACCACCATCGACTCTTACTTCGCCCTCACCGACGCCAAACGAGATGAGTTTTCTGGCAAAGGAGATTAGTAGATCTAATCAAATCCAGTTAGATCTAAACTAAAAATAGTTGCCGGAGTATAATCCTCTCTCTATATCTGTCTTTCTCCTTCGATCTCTCGTTTTTTCTACTTTTTATCTGCTACAAACTTCTTTTTTCCTATTTTAATGGGGAAAAAAAATCAAATTCTAAACAAATTGTTTTCGAATTTTGGTTACAGGCAGTGAAAATTGTAATATTTTCTAGTTTTTTTTTTTTTTTTTTGTACTAAATGAATCATGTCTTAAAACTGTAAAATTTTACAGTTTTATAACATGTTTTTACTGTAAATTTTACAATTTCATAACATGTTTTTCAGTTTGATTAATAAGGATAAATATTTAATAGAATCATACTTTGAAACTATAACAATTTTACAGTTTGAAAACTTGTTTTTCAATTTGATCAATATTAGAGATTATTTACTTAAACCCTACAAAAATTGATAAATTCATATGTTTTTTCCCATTGTTTCTATTTATTGTTGTTACATTTTTTTCTTCTTTCAGTTTATCAATATTTAGTACATTTACTATATTTTCCGTTCTAGTTTCTCCATTTATTCTCTTTTTTTACAATATTCTAGGTTGCGTTTGGTAGAGCTTTATAAATATGATTTGAGAGTAGGAGTTGTATTTTGAGTTTGTGAGTTTTGTGTTAGACTTATTTATTTTGATGATTTATTTAATTATGTTTTAATTTATTTGAAAGAGAAAAATAGAATCCAAAATTTATTTTGATGATTTATTTATTTATTTATTTTGATGATTTATTTAATTATGTTTTAATTTATTTGAAAGAGAAAAATAGAATCCAAAATTTATTTTGATGATTTATTTAATTATATTTTTATTTATTTGAAAAAAAAATAGAATCCAAAATTTATTTTGATAATTTATTTAATTATGTTTTAATTTATTTGAAAAAGAAAAATAGAATCAAAATTTATTTTATCTCATTATTTCTCACCTAAACTTTATCCTAAATGCTGTTAGAATGTATTTAATATTTGATTAAATCAGGAGTTCAAACAGCCTAAAACAGAGGTTCAAACAGTCCAAAAACAGAGGTTCAAACAGCGCAGCACAAGTAGCAGTTCAAAAGGTTCAAAAGATTCAAGTGGAAGATATTCAAATTTATAATGATGAAGTACAACGGCTATAAATGGCTATAAATTCAAATGAATACAAATTTGCAATAATGGAGTGGAAAATATTCAAATTAGTAATGATGGAGTACAACGGCTATAAACGGCTATAAGTTTCATTATATATACCAAAACCTCTAATGTAAACAAGTTAGAACAAAAAATCAGAAAATATTCTTTGATCTATAATCACTCACATCTATTCTCTAAAAAATTCTCTAAGAAGTGTTCTTCAATTTTTGTTTACATCCTCTCTCAGAAATTATACACTGAGCCTTATAGCATTAAGCTCATCTTTTTTGTGTGAGGTTTACAAAAAAACCAGAGCTTCATTTTTATATCTATCTTTGAGAGATAATTATTGTAGTTTTCTGTGAAAGCAAAAACACATTCTTTTTAACCTTGTAAGAGTGTAGTACACTCAGTGTTCTTGACTTAGAAAGTCTGTATAAAATCTGTGGAGGATTGCGCCATCTGTGAAAAGGTTGCTAACACCCTGTGAAGCTAGAAGATAGTAGAAAATCTCAAGTGAAGCTTGAAGAGTGGATGTAGGCTTAGTTGAAACCGAACCACTATAAATCTGTTTGTCTCATCTTCCCTAATCTCTTTACTTTCCTACTACTGCTATAGCTATCTAATATTCATGTATTAATCATTTGATTTACCCTGTATGTTAGTTATACTTCATTGTTATTTTGCTTGATCATTTACTACTAAGTTCATCATTGTACTTGTTAATAATTTGTTGTACTAGTAGTTAATTTTATTGGGGTATTATTAATTTTAATTTGTGGAAACCTAATTCACCCCCCTCTTAGATTGCTTTTTGGATAACATTTTGGAATTATAATTTGAGTGTGAAAAATTTGTTTGGTAAAAGAGTTTTGAAAAGAGTTTTAAATTGAGTGGGGAATTTTTTATGTGACATATGATATTTGATACAAAAACTTATAACTTATAACCAAACACACAACTCAAAATTCTATTGAAGCTCATAAAAAAATTTTAAAAATTCGGAAAATATTTTTTTTCAAATATATAAAAATTAACATGAGTGAATTAAAAAAAAAATTTGCACTGTTCCGATCAACCGGCCGGATGACTAGTGGGATGGTTAGCCCAAATTTTCCCGCTTTCGACCAAGTTTTCAAAATTGAACATAGAATTAACTTTTAAAAATTGTAAACAAACGTCAGCCCTAGACTTTCCGGTGAGTCTCCGATGATATTTTTAACGTCCAGCGAACGTTATGGACATTTCAGCAACTTCTACTAACGTTCAGAACACTTCGACAAATTTTTGGCAGTACTCTGATGACTTCCGGTGATGTTGAATATTTCGGCGAGCCTCCAGTGATCGTCTAACGAAAGTCCAACAGTGATGAGATGTAGCAGCGTCTTTAAATTTTTTTTTAAAAAAAATTGTAACAATTAAAATATATAAAAGTAATTAATACAAATACTTTATTTTAAAGTTAAATAAATTTTAAACTTTATATATAAAATCTACACGTAAGTGCCCCTTCCATACATAATTTGCTCGCTACACTAAAAGGTTAATGATTACATATCATTAAGATAAATTCAAATAATCTGACCCTCTAGTTCAGTTAGAGCATCTCCAACGATGTATCATTTATTTTATTAAATTTGAGTCAAAATTCCATCTGATATGCAGCACTCCAACGGAACATTTTTGGTTGTCATCAACACACCAGTCGACCTGGAGGACGACTGGGCGGAAGTCCAACCGGTCGACTGGCAAGTGTAATCCATCAATTCTAGAAATTCTTTTTCGTCCGACAGTATACTTTGTTGTGGGAATTTTTTAACTAAGCAGATGATCGGGAGGACATCCGACCGGACGTCTAACCAAGCGTCCGATTCCATAAAACAACGACTCCAAACAGTGAAATGCTGAAAGCTCCCAGACGTCCTCTATTTGGTGAAACATTTTTGATATTCTCAATTTGATACCAATTTGATTAAACTGTTGAAGCTGAAAAATGCATAATTTTTTTTCAAATTCAAATTTGATTATAAGTTTAAGTAACCATTGGAGATGGTCTTAGAGGGAAGCCTATCCACGTATACATTTTCTTTTTGGATAAATTACACTTAAAAGAGTTTGTAAAAATATTATAAATTTTATGATTTTGATATAATTATATTAGGTTCTCTTAATCTATATTTAAATCATAAATTTATATAGAGATTTGAAAAAAAAAATATGAAAGAAATAGAGAAAAAAAAAACTTATATTTCATTCACATTTTTTACTTTTTCCTTTTCCTGCTTTCCTTTTTCTTTCAATAAAATATATGTTAAATTTTTTTATTCTCATATTTTTCTTTTTCCTTTCCAAAGCTATGTCTAAAATACGAACATATAAAACTATCATAGTGAACTTTGCGATAGGTCCACATGATCCAGACTAGACGGTCCAATATTCTTTGGGGAGAAGTTGGACTCAACTAAGAGCATAAATCATTCTCTTTGTTTGGATTTTGGAATAGCTAAGAGAAAAAAATAATAAGAAAATAAAGTGAAAAAGTTAATTTTTCTTCTTTTTTGATTGCATTAGGAAGATGAAGAGATAATAAATATAATTTATATTATTTTTCAATAAATTTCCCCAACAGTTGCAGCAGGGTAGGTGAGCTTTTACTTTTAAGGGAAATAACACACTAGTCCCTGTCAGTAAAAAAACTATCAATAAGTGATAAATATTAATAATTAAAACTATAAATTTTTTCATTAATTTATAATAATTTTTAAAAATTATCACTATCGGGTAATTTTGTCTAACTTATAAAAGCCACAAGGTACAATAATTACCACTTACGGGTAATTTTTCCTAACTTATAAAAACAACCACGAGGTACAATAATTACTTTTTAGGCCCACATAAAATCATAATAAATTTCCCATAAGAAAAAACCCCAAATTATTTTTCTTTTCTTCATCATCTCCATTTAGTTCATTAGAGGATTGTCCATGCTCCATGCATTTAGACTCTCAATTGTAATAATCTCACTGCCGTTGTTAAATGCATATAAATGAGCATTCTTCAATACTGCTAGAGTAGGATAAACCCTAGATGTTATGCATGTTTTTCCTCTTGCTCCAAAACTTTCCACTATAGAATGATCAATCTGCATGCAAAAAAGTTCAAAATTAGCAATACAATCATAAATTAGTTAATATCGGATAGAATTAGTCAATATATCCATAAATATCAGTATTGAAAGTTCAAAATCCTAATATGTGTCAATTGATTAGTATTAGTCGATATTTAAAAACCTTTGGAGAGAGAGAGTAGATACAAAAACATCAAAAATCATACCAAACTCCTAAGAGAAAGTTTGTTATCAGCTAAATCCACGTCAACAAAATCTGCAAATGATGGCTTATACCAAAGTTTGTTTTTCTCCAAAGAGGAACTGTCAAATTGTGAACCAAGTTAGATCAACTGATTTAAGTTAAAATAATTATGTAATTGTGTACAAAAGCTAATAATAGACAAGCAAATCAATCAGAGTAGTGCTACACATAATTGTATTTCTTAAGCAAGACAACGGTACCTATGTCAACATATGCACATAGGATCAGCTCAATTATGCCTAAAGGTGAGAAAATACAGTAGGAAATATAATTATATGTGGGTAAATTACGCCAGTGAAATTTGGAGAAAATCAAGTAAGTTTGATCACAAGTTTTGACATAATTAAATTAGGGTTTTTTTTTATTTTTAATTCACATGACATGTATCCCTATTTTTATTAGTAATTCATTAGAGATATAGATTTAAAAAAAATAATATTGTCATCTATTTTACACTGTAATATTTATTTTACTTTATTTATCCGTATATTTTTACTCTATTTACATTAATTTCGGTTTCTTTAATGAGAGGGTAATTTCTATAAAAATTGGGCCGAGCTGGGTAGATTGGGCCGAGCTGGGTAAATTGGGCCGAGCTAAAGTAATGGGCCAGTTTGGGCCGAACTGCGAAGGGCTGAGTAAAAGGCCGTCTAAGGTACTCCGGTTTGAAGAAATAGCCTTGGTATTAGACCGTCACAACCGTGGTAAATAGTTCGGTCGCATAAGGCTTTATTTATACTTCGGTTTAGGGATGCGGTGTTCGGTCTTCAGTAATTAGTTCGGTCACCAAGGTGTGCTAAGTTAGTACGGCTCAACTCTCTTATGGTTAGCTCGGTCTTGGCAGGGGAAAGCCGAGGTAAGAGAATGGAAAGTAAGGGCCGAACTAACAGTTACTTCAGTCATATGGTAGTCCGGCCATGAGAAAAACCATCTCACTTGGTTTAAGCAGTGAGGGGGGTGTTGAAGGATAAGCGTTATCTTTCAGGAGTATGAATTCTAGTAGGACTCTACGTGGAGGAGTTAGAGACCTACTAGGATTGTGTCACACGAAACCTATAAAAGCTCACCAATATCACCTTTGGAGAGGTAATGCAACTTTGCTCCCTGAATTCATAGAGCTTTTGCCTATTTGTCTTGTTGACTGACTTAGGCATCGGAGAGGTTTCCGGCACACACCCGCCGGCTAGCTCACGTTTGTGTTTTTAGGTAGTGGAACGACGTCGTACGGAGGAACGCAGACTTGGTCAACAGGATTATACGAGAAGGTGTATTTCTTTCCCGTACAATTGGCGCCGTCTGTGGGAACTCAGACAAGAAAAACCTCTTGATCAAGCTTTTCCTCAGGAAGAATCAATGGCGCACAACGAAGATGTATCACAGTCCGCCGTCGACGGACTAACACCAGAGGGAGGTGCAAGGCGCGAGGGTCTACCTTTGGTCCCTCCTATGGCGGACTTGGAGCAACGACAAAATTCCAGGAGGGATGCCAGGGGTAGAAGGAGGAATAACAGCCCTCATCCCTCTCGTTCGCAAAGCCCAGAGAGACAAAGGCACAGGATTGATCCTCAAACTTTGGAGGATCGCGTCAGGGAACAAGACGAGTTGATACGGTGGATGGCAGTGGACATGGAATCTCTAAAACGCCAGATGAAAGGAAAAGAAGTGGCGACAGGAGAGGGGCGCAACAACAAGACGCCCCCTCGCCACTCAGAGGGTCGTAGTAGAAATTCTACACCCTCCCAAGCAGAAAACAGAAGCCTCAGGACAGGCGACACGCAAGCCAGATCTTCCAGGACTCGTCACTCCAGGTCTGAGAGGACGAGATCTGAAAGGTCTTACACGGAAGGAAGCACTTACTGGCCCTCACATACGCACCAAACAAGGTCCAGATAGACAGAGTTACCCAGATCGTCCGACCTACGAACCGTGCTAGATGAAAAGGCACGATGCAGGGAAGACGCCAGGGCACGTGATCCACATAGAGTTTCTGCCTTACAGCGGTTGGCTCCTCGGACGCATGGAAGGGTCGAGGTTGGAATGCCACTACCGCGCCCAGCCTATGAACCAGCTGACAAGGCATTGGCGAGGCTGCAGACCTCACCGTTTGTTCCAGCAATTGAGAACGCGCCCCTACCATCAGGCTTCCTTCAGCCCAAATTCAATACATGCGAGGGGAAGACGGACCCCTACTTGCACTTGAGCCACTTTCGCCAGGTCATGGCTGTATACCGGCGGAATGAGGCCTTGATGTGCATCCTATTCCCTTCAAGCCTTGGTGACCTAGGCTTGACTTGGTTTGAGAAACTTCCTGAAGGCAGCATAGCCTCCTGGCGCAATTGGCGGAGGCGTTCGTGACAAGGTTCCGAACGAACACTAAAACCCCGGTGGAGATCGACCAGTTACTCTCCATCGACATGGGCGAGAAGGAAACCTTACGATCCTACAACAGTCGTTACTGGGAGACGTTCAACCAGATTGGGGATTGTCCCACCAATCTAGCCATTGCACAATACAAAAGAGGACTTCCAGTTGGGAACAGACTAAGGGACTCAATTACCATGACGCCGCCTCTCACCATGGAAGCCCTGATGGAAAGAGTGCATCAGCACATCAGGGTGGAGGAGGACGGCGCCCGTGCTAAAGCAAAGTCTAGCACAGCCGCAACACCAGAGAAAAAGGCCTCAGCAAAAGTCAATGCGGTAAACCGTCCGAGCAAGAACGGGCGGGGCAGGCGAGACAACGAAGAAGACCAGGACAAGAGATGGCTGAGAGTCCGCACTGCCATAACCACGGTCTTCAAGAAACCGATCTACCGAATCCTGAGTGAAATAAGAGACGAGCCTTTCGTCAAGTGGCCAGCCAAGCTAGGCGAAGCTCAGAAGGACTATGATGACAGATCCAGGTGCACCTTCCACAAAGAAAAGGGGCACCGCACTGAGAATTGCACGCCATTAAGGCAGCACTTGGAAGAGTTGGTGGCAGCGGGTCACCTGGACAAATACATTGAAGGAGGAGCACAACCAGCCCCCCAAGACCATAATAACCCCAATGGGATGCCGATCGACGCCCCACCTCAAGGCATTATCAACGTGATACATGGAGTCTTTGAACCTGAGCGTGTATGCGAGCTCAGAGGTTCAATCAAAAAGGCTGAACACTTAAGAGAGGTGCTAAGTGCCCAACCTGCAGTTAAGAGGGGGAAGACCGAAGCCACAAATGTCATGTCTTTTTCAGATAAAGACTTGGACAGAATATATTGCCCTCACAATGATGCCTTGGTTGTCACTCTCCGAGTCAAAGATTTTGACGTCAAGCAGATTCTGATTGACCAAGGTAGTTCATGCGAAATAATGTACTATGAAACCTTTAAACAACTAAAGTTGCAAGATAAGGACTTGGCGCCTGCAGTATCTCCCCTGATCGGATTCAACTCCATGCCAGAATGGCCCGTCGGCAAAATTATCCTCCCAGTCAGAGCAGGGAGTGTGACGAAACAAGTGGAGTTCTGGGTGTTGAAGGTCCTCTCCACCTACAACATTATCTTGGGCAGAACATGGTTGCATGCCATGCGCTCGATGGCATCCTCCTACCACCAAGTAATGCGGTTCCCCAACGACACCGGAGTGATAGAAGAAGTTTATGGAGATCAGATCATGTCAAAGCAGTGCTTTGTCACAGTGAACGGCAGCCGCGCTGCCAAAGGATACGTTCATTCGGTGGAAGAACCTGAGAGTAATGAACTATTCGCGGATGTTGGCAAAGCGGCTAGCCAGAAAGCGGTGGAAGACTTGGTGGAGGTCAGAATAGATGAAAAGAACCCGGATAAGTTCTTTTTGCTTGGTTCGTCGTTGTCCAGCACTGAGAGATTGGAGGTCTTGGAATTTCTGACCTCCAACATCGAAGTGTTCGCCTGGACCCCATACGACATGCCAGGCATTGATCCCAACTTCATCTGCCACCAACTCAACGTCCATCCCTCTGCCAGACCAGTCATTCAGCGCACCCGCAGATCGGCACTCCACCACGCCGAAATAGTGGCAGAAGAAGTAGGAAACCTGCTGGAGGCAGGGGCAATCAGAGAGGTGCACTACCCAAGATGGATCTCCAACACCGTCGTAGTTCCAAAGAAGAATGGCAAGTGGCGTGTCTGCGTCGACTATAAAACAGTCAACAAAGCATGTCCAAAAGACAGCTTTCCTCTACAACGGATAGATCAACTGGTAGACCTAACGGCGGGCCACAACAGACTTAGCTTTCTGGATGCATACAGAGGCTACCACCAAATCGCCATGCATGAACCAGACCAGGAGGTGACATCCTTCACAACTCCAAAGGGACTATACTGCTACAAGGTCATGCCATTTAGCCTAAAGAACGCAGGGGCGACATTCCAGATAATGGTCACCAAGATGTTTGAGCCATTGTTAGGCAGAATAATGGAGGCTTACATCGACGATATGGTGGTCAAGAGCAAGGATGAGAATGACCACCTCAAAGACCTAAGTGAGATGTTTGAGATCCTGAAGAAGCATAAGTTACGCCTCAACGCGTCGAAGTGTGCATTCGGAGTAGGATCAGGCAAATTCCTGGGCTTCTTGGTGACCAACAGAGGTATAGAAGCAGACCCTTCTCAGATCAAGGCAATACAGGATCTGGAAAGGCCAAATTCGGTGAAGGAAGTGCAACATCTCACCGGCATGGCAGCCGCACTCAATCGGTTCATAAGCCGGTCGTCAGATAGACTACGACCATTCTTCCATGTGCTGAAGGCCAAGTTTGAGTGGGACGAAGAATGCGACCAAGCTCTGGAAAGTTTGAAGGAGTACATGTCTTCTCCACCACTCCTTGTAACACCAATCCCTGGAGAAGAGCTCTTCTTATAGCTGGCAGTCTCGCAGCACGCAATCAGCGCAGTGTTGGTCCGTGTAGAAGGCATCCAACATCTGCCCATCTACTATGTCAGCAAAACATTACTAGGCGCCGAAACAAGGTACTTGCCATTGGAGAAACTGGCATTGGCCTTGATGATGGCCTCCAGGAAGCTGTCGCATTACTTCCACGCTCACACCATAATTGTTCTCACAGCCTTCCCATTAAAGGCTTTATTTGAAAGAGCAAACTTCTCTGGGCGAGTTCTGAAGTGGGCAGTAGAGTTGGGACAATACGACATCAAGTTCCAACCTAGGACCGCAATAAAAGCACAAGCACTGGCAGATTTTGTCGCAGAATTCACACCAGGGAGTCATCACATCTGCCCAATCGACCTAACTGAGACAACCGAACTAGGGATGGAAGTTGACGTCGGAATAACGCAACCCCTGGTGCTGGTTACTCAGTCAGGCCCCAAGGCAGACCAGAGTAAAGTAAGGAAGGAAGAAACAAACCATGCTATACCAAGTCAGGACTGACCGACAAATAAAAACTTGGTACAAACAGAAAGCAAGGGGCAAACAGCGAGCATGGACTCTGAAGAAAACGCCAGCAACCTGGAAGATCCCAAGGCATCATCTGATCCCTCCACCTGCTGGAAATTGTTCGTCGGAGAGATGTGGAAGCTCTTCGTGGATGGAGCATCCAACCGGCATGGAGCAGGACTTGGCATAGTCCTCATCTCTCCAGACGGTCTAGTAGTGGAGCAGGCAATCAACCTTGGCTTCCCAGCATCAAACAACGAGGCGGAGTATGAAGCGCTTCTTGCAGGACTTAAGTCAGCACTCTACATGAAGGCCACCGAGCTAATGGTTTATAGCGACTCACAGCTGGTGGTAAACCAAATACCTGGTGACTACGAGGCAAAGGATGATAGAATGGCCAAGTACCAAGAATTGGTCAGAACAGAGATAAAGAAGTTTGAAGTGGTGAGGATAGAACAAATCGGTAGAGAGGAAAACAGCAGAGCAGACGAACTTGCAGGCTTCGCCTCAATGGCAGACACCTCCACTCCTCACCCACTACTAATCGACTATCTACCTAGACCAAGTATTGAAGACCCAGAAGCAGAAGCAGTATGTTGTGCAGAGTTAGGCCCTTCTTGGATGGATTCCATCATATTGTTCCTGAAAGACGGCACCTTACCAGAAGAAAAGAAAGAAGCCAACAGGATAAGAGCAAAGTCGCAGCGATTTTGGCTCTCTCTATCCTTAGCCTTATATAAAAAGTCGTTCTCAGGACCTTACTTAAAGTGTGTTCACCCCAGCAAAGTGGAAGCATTCCTGTTCGAAATACATGAGGGTGTATGCGGCAGCCATCAAGGAGGAAGATCATTGGCATATAGAGCGATTTCACAAGGATATTTGTGGCCATACATGCAAGCGGATTCGGAGAAGTATGTTAAAAAATGCGAAAAGTGTCAAAAGTTCGCACACCAAATACACCAACCTGCCAGAGAACTTCTACCCCTAACTAGCCCATGGCCCTTCGCAATGTGGGGATTAGACATAGTAGGTCCACTTCCAACAGCACCAGGCAACAGGAAGTTCTTTCTCGCCGCAACCGACTACTTCACAAAGTGGGTGGAAGCAGAGGCCTTGGCATCAATCAAGGAAAAAGATGTGAAGAAGTTTGTTTAGCAGAACATCATTACTCGTTTTGGCATACCGAAAGCACTGATCTCAGACAACGGCACTCAGTTCGACGGCAGAATTTTCAGAGGCTTTTGTGAGGAGTACAAGATAGAGTTCTACAATTCTACACCGGCGTATCCCCAAACAAATGGCCAGGCAGAAGCATCAAATAAAGTCGTCTTGGATGGGTTGAAGAAAAGGTTAGAGAAAGCCAAAGGAAAGTGGGCAGAAGAGCTCCCTCATGTTTTATGGGCTTACCGCACCACGCCTCGTCGATCAACGGGAGAAACACCATTCTCCTTAGCTTATGGCATGGAAGCAGTTATCCTATTAGAAGTTGGCCTCCCCACAATTCGGAGCGAAAACTTTGATCCAGACTTAAATAGCGAGGCCATCGCATTAGAGCTTGACCTTGCGGAAGAAAGAAGAGACAGAGCATTGGTTCACATCGCCTCCTACCAACAAGAGTTGTCTAGAAAGTATAACAAAACAGTGCATCCAAGACAGTTCAAGATCGGCGATTGGGTACTTCGCAAAGTAATTGGAAACACCCTGATTCCAAGAGATGGCAAGTTGGGGCCGAATTGGGAAGGACCTTACAAAGTGGTCGGTTTAGCAGGCAAAGGGGCATACCACTTGGAAGATGAGGACGGCAAAGCAATTCCTAGGCCGTGGAACACTGCCAATCTTAAGTTGTTTTATTTCTAGCTTTTTTCTTTTAAGCGTGTGTAATTTTTTACTTTCTCAATAAAACAAGTCGATTCTTTATTAGTAAAATTGTTTTCAGTAGAAAGTAGCTTTAGTAAGTAGCATTGTAAACATAGTTGGCCAGAATAACCAACTATGACCCCTCCTAAGCCCAGGATAAGGATCCAGGCTGCAGGACGTTTGGTCGGAATAACCAAACACCTTATTCTAAGTTGGCTGGAAAAACCAACTTAGAAGTTGGCTGGATTAAACCAACTCTTTGTACTCTTCAGCCGAAGTAAGTGTATGGCTGAAGAGAGGTTGGCTGGATTAACCCAACTCTTTGTACTCTTCAGCCGAGGTAAGTGTATGGCTGAAGAGAGGTTGGCTGGATTAAACCAACTATTTGTACTCTTCAGCCGAAGTAAGTGTATGACTGAAGAGAGGTTGGCTGGATTAAACCAACTATTTTTACTCTTCAGCCAAAGTAGTTATATCGGCTGAAGAGTGGTTGGCTGGATTAAACCAACACTGGATACTCTTCAGCCGAAGTAGTTATATCGGCTGAAGAGTGGTTGGCTGGATTAAACCAACACTGGATACTCTTCAGCCGAAGTAGTTATATCGGCTGAAGAGTTGTTGGCCGGATTAAACCAACTCTTTGTACTCTTTAGCCGAAGTAAGTGTATGGCTGAAGAGTGGTTGGCTGGATTAAACCAACACTGGATACTCTTCAGCCGAAGTAGTTATATCGGCTGAAGAGTGGTTGGCTGGATTAAACCAACTCTTTGTACTCTTCAGCCGAAGTATCTATATCGGCTGAAGAGTGGTTGGCTAGTAAGTCAGATAGCTTAAACCGAGATCACAGTTCAGCAAATGAGTACATGGAAAATTCATTACAAGTACAAACATAAAGAACAAAACCGAAATAAGAGTTGGAGCACAGAAGAAGATTTTTTCATTGAAGAAAAAAGCAAGTACAATTGAGGGGCCGCAGCCCGGTTACAAAGATCAAAAACAAAAGGAAAAAGAAAAGAACCAAAATCAACGGAGAAGTTCATCAATTTCAGCATCAAATTCTGCATCAGCATCTATCTGGAGTCCGGTGTCGGTTGGGAGCACGGTTTGATCTGGGAGCTCGGTCTCAACTTGAACCTCGGTCTCAGCTGGTTGCAGCTCGTCCGTTAGGTCTTCAATGACTGGCTCCAACCGAACTGTTTGACTATTCTGCTGTTCTTCATTGACGACCGGGGTAAGAGTTGGCTCCTCATCCTCTTCATCATCATCATCATCTTCTTCATCATCACCAGACCCCTCAAGAAGTTGTCTTTGGAGATCGGCAGCATATTGCGAAAGTGAGACCGGAATAGAATACGGTGGAGCATCGTAGACATCGGTGTCAGGCGTACAACCGAGCCGCTCCACCGCACTCCTCCAGCCACATTTGAAGAATAAGTCCTTTGCTGCATCGCACTGGAGGGTGTAGGCGTCTTCAGCCTTCTTGAAGCCTCTCTTTTCGGCCTTCTTCATTCCGGCCTTAAGTTCGTTTATTTCGGTGTCTTTTTTCTTCTCAATTTTTGCCAAAAGGCGCAGATATTTGTCTTTTGCCTCACTGGCAACCTTTCGCTTTTCGGCTTCAACCGAATTAGCAAGCTCGGTCAGCCTACCATTCTCAGCACACAGCTCGGCCAGATGTTTTTTGGCTTCCTCTAGCTCGGCCGACTTTGCTTCGGCCTCCGCCATGGCCTCCCTTGTACTTCGCCGAAGTTCCATGACCTTCCTGTGAGTAACTTGATTTTTCTGGATGGCCTGCAAAGGAGAAGTGACGTTAGCCGAACTGAAAGTTGGGAAAAAACTAGAAAGAAAGAGAGAAAGTCACTTACCAGGATCATGGACTTGGTCGAAGACCGGATGGACTTCAGCTCGGTGTTGAGCTGTTTGTAGTGGTGCTCCATGTCCTTGGGAAGGCACACACTCTTGGCTAAGTTGAAAGCCATCAGGTGGTCCTTCTCTGTCACAACCGAATCAGAGGCAGTGATATCTCGGTTGTTGAAGGTTAGTTCAGGGACCCATTTGGAGGAAGACGCAGTTCGGTCTGATTGCTCCGGTTGGGGGCCTGGTTGAATGTTTGAAGGAGGACTTGGTGGCAGGATGGACTCATCTTCGTCCACAAGACGTGGCTCGGTTTGGTTAGTCCGGGCACGCTTGCTCGGACGAGATGTGGAGGGCCGCTGGGACGGAAGTGCTACCACGGTTTGAGTGGTCTGCCCGGCTGGTGGTACATCGGCGGGATTGGTCTCGGTTAGCAGGGCCTTCAGTCTGTTTCTTTTAGCCATTTCTTCTTCGGCTGTGAGGGGCACAAGGTTGATCTGGGGCAAGGTCGGGTCCGGTTCTGGGGCGTCTTCGAGGAGGAAGTCGGTCACTCTCGCTTTTCGGCGACCGCTGTATCGGTATGTCGGTTCGAAATTTAGAAGTTTTGCCCAACTTCTCTCCTTAACTCGTAGTGCGGCGCGTAGAATACCAAGGTTTGGGTGGCCGTAATTTGATAGGAGATGGGCTTTATCTGCAAAAAAGAGACAAACTGTTAGTTCGGTTCAAAAGAGAAAGCCGAAATAAAGAAAAGATTGAATTGGAACCGAAGTATGTATACCAGGTACTCCTTTTTTCCAATTTATTCTTCGGCCAGGAATCTAGGCTTGATGATCTTCGAAGTTCCCAGACACCCAGAAGAAGTCATCGTCATTTAGGTCTTTGTCCGGTGTATGTTTTATTATTTTCTCTCGGCCCCGGCGTATTCTTAAATAATAACACCAGCCTTCATCTTTGGATCCTAAGGAGTATTGATGGAATATTTCGGCTAAACCGAGGTTAAGACCGGTTTGGCGGTTTAGCGCGTCTATGCCCATTATTATACGGTAAGTGTTGGTGGATAGCTGGGTTGGGCATAATCTGGTTTGTCTAAGGAATTCGCATATTAAAGGTTGGACTGGGAATCTGAGTCCGGTTTCTATTATTGATTGGATGGTAAAGGGGACAAAACCTTCGTTGTCCCATGGGTCAACGTCTGGTTCGGCTAAGGTAAGATTTACATCAGCTGGAATGTTGTATTCTCTTCTGAATTCGGCTAGGCCTCCTGGGGTTTCTACTAGGAACCTATATTTCCCCATTTATGATATAAGTTAAGAATAAATTATCTCGGTCAAAAAAGTGTGCTTAGTAGCTCGGCTGAGTGCAGGGAAGTGCCTGGCAACCTAAGTCTGCAAAGTGGAAAAACAAGGTGTTAAGCACAGATCATTGACCGTGCTACAAAAATAAAACAAGAAAAGGAAGTCTTACTTCGGCTAAGTAGGGTGCTACAGGATCTACCTCAGTTTTAGGAAATTGCTTGTTATCTCGGCTCGGCTGTATGATTGGTTATATCGGTTCCACCTATGGGTTTTTGTTACTCCGGTTAGGCTTCAAGGGGCAGCTTTCTGAGTACGGTTTAGAAACTAAGAAAGCTGGCATAGCCCCAAAAGCTTAGTCCGGTTGAGGGCCTAGTCCTTTTGTTCGGTGCGTTTTTATTTCGTCTAGTGTGAATCAGATGGTAACCTCTTGAAATTACTGTGATTTGTACAAGTTATAGTTCGGTTCCAATCCTCCTAAATCTTTATATAAGCATAAACAGTTTCCTAGTTTGGTTGGATGTGCTTTATGCATCAAAATGAGTGTTTTACTAGCTATTACTTGATATTCAAGAGGTTCTTACGAAGTTCTTTCCAGAAACAAAGCTTAGCATGAAAAGTGTTTTGTAAAAACACCAAACAAACTGTGATGGATTGAACAAAGTACAGAAAATGAAGGAAAAGCAAGAACAGATTCGTAATATTTACCAGGAAAAGGGAGGAGAATGAGGTTGAAGCGATTGAAATCAAAACATGAACTTCAGAGATGCGAGGATGAAGAACAGCAAAGCACAGCCCAAGAGAGAGAAGTGAACAGTCTAATGAATGATTCACAGAGAGAGGGTTCGCCTATTTTGTGGAAAAAGAAGGGGCAAAAGGTGGGAACTGTTCAAATTCGCGAAGTACGAAGAACGGCGCGACAGCTGGGATTGGCCAATCAAAGGCTGCCACGTGCCACTGGAAAGGGAAGTGTTTCAGTTGCTGCAATCGAAAAGACGTTTTGACCGGACGTGCACAGCTCGGCTTAAGTTTAGCTCGGCTGGATAAGCTAGATGGTCTTTTAGCTCGGCTGGAGAGGCTAAAAGGTTTACAGCCCGGCCGGAATAGCTATAGGATTGTAGCTCGGCTGGAAAGGCTCGCAAACTCTAGCTCGGTTGTTAAACAGGTAATCCCTATCATGCTTTACAGATGGAATTAAGGGGCAATTGAGAGGGTAATTTCTATAAAAATTGGGCCGAGCTGGGTAGATTGGGCCGAGCTGGGTAAATTGGGCCGAGCTAAAGTAATGGGCCAGTTTGGGCCGAACTGCGAAGGGCTGAGTAAAAGGCCGTCTAAGGTACTCCGGTTTGAAGAAATAGCCTTGGTATTAAACCGTCACAACCGTGGTAAATAGTTCGGTCGCATAAGGCTTTATTTATACTTCGGTTTAGGGATGCGGTGTTCGGTCTTCAGTAATTAGTTCGGTCACCAAGGTGTGCTAAGTTAGTACGGCTCAACTCTCTTATGGTTAGCTCGGTCTTGGCAGGGGAAAGCCGAGGTAAGAGAATGGAAAGTAAGGGCCGAACTAACAGTTACTTCGGTCATATGGAAGTCCGGCCATGAGAAAAACCATCTCACTTGGTTTAAGCAGTGAGGGGGGTGTTGAAGGATAAGCGTTATCTTTCAGGAGTATGAATTCTAGTAGGACTCTACGTGGAGGAGTTAGAGACCTACTAGGATTGTGTTACACGAAACCTATAAAAGCTCACCAATATCACCTTTGGAGAGGTAATGCAACTTTGCTCCCTGAATTCATAGAGCTTTTGCCTATTTGTCTTGTTGACTGACTTAGGCATCGGAGAGGTTTCCGGCACACACCCGCCGGCTAGCTCACGTTTGTGTTTTTAGGTAGTGGAACGACGTCGTACGGAGGAACGCAGACTTGGTCAACAGGATTATACGAGAAGGTGTATTTCTTTCCCGTACATTTAATATTATTAAAAATAATTTTATGAAAACTATAAGATTTATTGTATCTTCTTCAAATTTTAATGAAAGTTAGTGTAATTTAACCTAATATTTTTCAATAAACAAACAAACCTTGTTGCGTCAGAGCACATGAGAACCAAGTGCTTATTTTTTGCCTTAAAAATCCTAAAGAATATAGGTGTATATTCTTCAAGGTGTTTTGAAGCTAATGTCAAGAGCCCAAATGGTCCAACCCCACCTTGAACATTTGAACCCTTGTGGCTACAAAGTTGTTGGGCATCCATATCTACCCAAGTAGGGTCAAATGACTCAGCTTTGTCTAAACTTGGGAACGAGAATGTAACTTCAACATCAGCCTGCAAAATTATCAGTGCCAATAAAAAAAACTTTCATTAATGCTGTTGCATGAGTTGTAAAATAATTTATATATGTTACCAAACAATGCATGTGAAGGCATGATCAACCATGTAAACGAATTCTATTCCTATTCAGTAAGGTATGGCAAAACACACTTAGTAAATTTGAACCAACTAAAATTATTACATGAATAAATTAAGGTAAATTATATATTTTAGTGTAAAACAGATAAATAAACCTGTGCAGCTGTAATTCCTTTGATTTCAATATGATCTCCCAAATTGAGTTGATGATTGCAAATGTAAATCTTTTTCCCTCTTAGAGTTTCCAATTCTTCAATTGGCCATTGTACCAATTGTTTTCCACTTGGATCAAGCCAAATCTTTCGCGGAATTGTCTAAAAAAAAGAATAGAGTCTCTCTAATATCAATGTTCTTGTGCAAACACAAAACGAACCACATAATAAATCATAGAGCACTTGTAATTCAATATGTGCTTCTAATTTTATTTAATATTACTATGTATATTATATTACCTGAATTCCAGCCCAACCCTTTTTGACATCCTCATTAGAGGCATCCGACTCATTGACCCACCCCCACAAGATCCTCCGATTCTTACTAGCATCAAAAAATGTCTTCGAGGCATAAAAATTTCCATAATCATATCTCAACCCGGCTCGACCATCAACAGAAGTATTATCTGGTATATAACTATCCTTCTTGGGAAAATATGTTCCAACTGTATAGTATTCATATCTAGTTTCATCAAGGCTCACTTTTAAGACATGCTTAATATTTCCTGTCATCACTGATGTTTCCAATCCGTTTTCACAATCCAGAGATACAGGGTAGAAATCCGGGCATTCCCACATACCCGTCATGGCCGAAGAATGCAATGGGTGTTGGGCCTTGGTCCATTTCATGAAATCCCTACTCCGATACAAATGGGCCATCCCTCTATGTTTTCTCTTACCTCCCACCAAAATCCTCCAATGCCCATCTTGGCCCAACCATGCGGTTGTCGGGTCACGGAATGCGGTTTTATTCACACCGACAGGTAAAACTAATGGGTTGTTGTCGGGCTTTATCCATTCATTCAAGAATGGATCCGAATAGTTAGCTGGTACAGCATAGTTTTGGACTTGTGTGTAATTTTTGTCAATTACCCCAGTGTAGAGTATGATGGGCTTGTTACCTGGAAGAATTGTGGCCGACCCGGACCAAGCACCATATTGATCGAACGGCTTTGAAGGGTAGATTGCTACATCAAGTGGCTTCCAATTGATCATATCTGTCGATACGGAATGAGCCCACACAATATTGCCCCAAACTGCACCTTTGGGATTGTACTGGTAAAAGAAATGGTATATTCCTTTGTAGTACATTGGTCCTATTCACATTTAAGTCACAACAAAAACAAAATATATTAGAAGTTCAATGGAACAAACAAATATAAATAGGATATCTGTAATTTGTTCTTTGAAATGAATAGTTACCTAGTATGGCATAGAAACTTACCATTTGGATCTTTTGTTTGTTTGTAGCCCCAAGTTGAACATGAAGGCAAACAAAAGCAAAACAAAAAGAGTCAATTAATTGGTAATGAATGCTGAAAAGAAACAATAAATTTTCGATGTAAAAACAACGAAATAAAAGGTAAATTTTCATGATAATGACATGGGAAGGAAAACAAAAAGAAGCTTGACGATAATAAAGTCGTCATGTAGTCCATTAATTAGATCAACTTAACTGCAAACAGATTTCCAAAAAGGATAATTTTTCTTGAAATAGTCCTTGATATGTCTTCATAATGAAGAACGTAATACTTTGGCTTTCATATAAAAAGATACACTCATTTTAGTCCTGATTAGATAAGATCTGGGTGGGATGAATTGGTTGGAAAATTTGTTGGGTTTCTCCTCCATGTGAAGAGCTGTGCACATGTGAAAAAAAAATACAGCTGCAGATTTGGGCTGAAGATTCAGTCGAGCTTTCTTATTATAGGGTGATTGTGTTCGTGGCTGTCGTCAATGTTGTCGGTGGCTCTTTAGGCTCTCCAATTTGTGTATAAATAGAGGAAGAGAGAGCAAATGATAAAACGGGGAAACTAAGAGAGCAAGATGAGAGAGTAAGAGAGATTGGCCCTCTGTGTGCGAGAGGGTACTCTATCAGTGTGAGATGATAAGCTGAGCATGAATTGAGTGAGGATGAGTGTTCCCTCCTCCTCCATTGTAATCTTTGTATTCTCTCCATCTATAATAAAATTTGATTATTCTCCCGTAGACGTAGATATTGGACCGAATTACGTTAAATTTGTTTCTCTTTGTGTGTGTGGAGGGTTTGGTTTGGTGCATGAATGTATACTATGGACATTCTGAGCGGGATTCTCAAATCTCAACAGAATTTGTATAATTTATATACCGTAACCGCACGTTTAAACCTATAACCTCAAGATCGATAAGTCAAGTTTTCACCTCAAAGTTGATGGGCTTACGCTTTTACATTGCGAAAAAAGGACTAGTCCAAAAAAAAACCCTTTAATCACAACGAGTTTTAGCATTACAAATTACAAACGTTGTTAAATAGATGTTATCAAATGTCTTTTTCTAGCCTTTTTTTCCCCAAGACAGTAGGTAGGCTCCAAAATATAACCAGGAGAAAATGAATGTCTGAACAGAAAAAATTCAATAATGCATGAGAAGTGGCTAGGATAATATCACCAAAAATTCTTAGAGCGAGCTAAATTGTGATTGTGATATGCAATGTCCAATAGCTCTCCTACTATTCGGTGGAGCATTGTTTTACATTATTCATCTAAAGATCAGTGTTTAATTATCTCTTAAAAAAAGATAAAATAAATAAATAAATAAATAATGAGTCTCATCGATTTAACTAATGACAATCAAGTTAGATTATCAAATCATCTTGTCCCAAGGACAAAGAGTAATGAAAAATGTTAGAGGTCTCAAAAATTTTATCAAATATTTTACTAAATGTCACAATAAAATTTTTAAGTTTATAATATTACTACATTTCACTTTAAATAATATTTTTATAAATTTTTTATTTAAAATATTTTCTTTATGTTTGCCTCAAAAAAAAAAATTCAAAACCCACGGGGAACACGTGACCCGCCTAGACGCTTCTTCCCTCCACCCCTGCTCAAGAATAATTTCCCCTCCTACGTACCATTATCTTCTATGTGGACTCTTAAAATGTAAATTCATAGTTGTCATTCATTTAAAAAAATATATAATATTATTTATTCATGTGTTTGGTGATGTCTAATGAAATTAATTTTTTATACAACTGTTATTTATTCACATATTTAGTGATATTTGATGAAATTAATTTTTTACACAACTTATCTTTATTGTTAAATTTACAAAGTAAACCATTCAGAAAGGCTCACGAAATAAAATATAAAAGAATATATAATAGAGCGATGTCATTCACAATTTGGTGATAAAAAGATGCTCAAAATGTCATTAACAATTTGGATTTTTTTTTTGAAGTCAATTGTTGAAATCTAAATTTTGTATTGTCCTAAATACTAGGGGGCCAAAACTTATCCATGACTTTCCAAATGGAACTAATGTTGCCACAACTCTTTTTGAAAGAGACACATAAAAGAAAGGAATTACCCATTCATTATTTTTTTTTTTTTTTTTTTTTGGGTAACTCAAACAGTTTTGAACTTATTTTTCTGCACTCTTCTTGTTTTGTAAATTGTGTTCTGATAACACGATTTCAAATTTGAAGAAGTTGTATTTTAAAAATGGGACTTTTCTTAAGTCTGCAACCCTCAAGGTTGCACACCATGTGCCACTTACACAAAAAGTGTAAGTGGAAAGTGAAAACAAAAAGCAGGACTGAACACAGAAAGGCGTAAGTGTAAGGCGTAAGTTGCACACCATAACAGTACCCTTAAAAATGGAGTTTTCTTAAGTGTGCAATTGCACACCATGTGCCACTTACACAAAAAGTGTAAGTGTAAGGTATAAGTATAAGTATAAGGTGTAAGTGTAAGGTGTAAGGTGTAAGTGGGTTGCATGTGGTGTGCAACCTCAAAAAATGTGTAAGTGTAAGGTTTAATTTTTCACAAAAGGTATAAGTGTAAGGTGTAAGTTTAAGGTGTAAGGTGTAAGGTGTAAGTTGCACACCATAACCAAACCCTTTAAAAATATAACTTACTTTTCTATAATAAAATTTCAATTATTTTATTATTATAAAAATTAAAATATGATTAGGATTGTTTTCAAAAGTGTTAAATAAATTGATTTTTTTATTTATTATAAAAAGATAATATAGTTCAAATAAGTCAACAAACTAACCTCTAAATTACTTTTCAAAAGAGACCTTAACAAAACACGATTTGGAGTTTGAAGTCATATTTTATAATACAATTTAAAAATATGAATTTTATAATACTTCAAATTTGAAATTTTAAAAAAAAAAAAACAAAACAAAAAAAAGAACTCCAATCATCACCATCTTTTCATGTTCCAACTTTGCGGAGATTGATAGCAACTGCCAAGAAATGGATAAAGATTGGTAGCTCGAAATTGTCTTGGCTCGAACGGCTCGACAGCCCAAAACGACGTTGTTTTGGGCTGTATTTTTTTTTTTTTTTCTTCTTCTTCTTCGTCATTTTTGGGCTGAAACTAGAGGGAGAGGAGAGGGAGAGGGAGAGAGAGAGAGAGAGAGAGAGGAGGCAGCCCTCCGCCCGCCGTCGTCGTGTCGCAGCCCTCCGTCCGTCCGTCGCAGCCCTCCGCCCCTCGTCGGCTCTGCCCCGATCGCGTCGCCTCCGTCGCCTCCACCGCCTCCGCCCCCTCCTCCTCCTCCTCCCCTCCCCTCCCCTCCCCCTCCACTTTTTAGGCCCCCTCCAGTTCCCTCCTCCCTCCTCCCCTCCTCTCTCCTCTCCTCTCCCCTCCTTCCTCCTCTCCCTCCATTTCTGCGTCTGAAAAAAAAAAAAAAAAAAAAACAAAAACGACATTCGGGGCATTCGAGCTACGTAGCAAGACCCGCCAAGAAATATAGCCCGTTTTATTTTTAAGTTGAATAAAATTGTAATAGTGAGAATTAAAAAAAATTATATTTATTTGTAATATATTTTAGTAAAGGAATTACTTATATAAAATATTATAAATATTTTTTGGTATTTTTGATATATTTTAATATTAAAAATTACATTTTAAGTAATGAGTTTGTAAAGTAAAAATTGAATTCAGGAAGGGTAAATTTAAATATGAAATAAATTTAAATTATAAATTAATATTTGTAAATAAAATTTTTAAGTTTATAATATTACTATATTCCAAAAATACTGTCTGACAAATCGCAGTAGAATGATTAATTTGACGCACGCTTGGGCACAAATGTCCATGAAGATTAGATTTGACCGTACAATGTTCAATATCCAGCTGACATGACATGAATGCTCCTAAATAAAATCTTCCCTTATATCCATCTGTCCTTATCTCAAAAAAATTTTTTTTTTTGTCTCTTCTTATTATTATTTTAAAATATTTTTAATTATTAAATTAATGGAAAATTTTGACTTGTTTTGAGAAGTTGGTTTTTAGTCACTTTTTTTTAATTTGTAGTAAAAGTCAAAAGTTGGTGTTTTTGAATTTTTTTTCATTTGGAAAGTTGGTTTTTAGCCAATGGTGAAATTACAATTCTACTCCTCATAGGTCAAAATGTATTACATTTGTGAAATTATAAATATTTTAAACTAAATAGGGGTAGTTTGGCCAATTTATTATAATTTGACATTATAAACAAATATTAATCAAATAAAGTCAAAAGTCACTTTTTACCAACTTCCCAAATCATTTGTATAAAAAAGCCAAAAGTTTGGTTAAAAGTTAAAAAGTTACTTTTTACCATCTTTCCAAAATAGGTCTTTGTCTCATATTATTTAAAATTTGAATGATCTTTTCGAAATTAGTCCAACTAGTTTTTTTTAAATTTTAATTCGCATAATAATTAAATCATTTTTATCAGTAATTTTTTAGTCATATGAATAAAAAAATAATCACTTTTTTTTGTTTCAGTTTTCAAATTTTACTTTTCAGAAATTCTACTTTTTTGTTTTTCATGTTTTTTTATTTTTACTGAATTTTTTTAATTTTTTAATTAATTTTTAGACACACCTAACATAAATACACTTAAAAAGTATAATATTTTTTAAAAAAATTCATTAAATACCAAAAATATAAAAATAAAAAAAATGAAAATTCAATATATTTTTTTTATTTTCATGTATTTATTAATTTTTTAAAATATTTTTTCACAAACATTTTATTATTTAGATCCATCTAGGTAAAGTATATCTAAAAAAATAAAATTAAAAAAATTACTTAAAACTTTAAAAATGTTCACTAAAAATAAAAATAAAAATAAAAAACACAAAAAATAAAAAACTTAATTTTCAAAAAGCTGAAACCAAATACACACTGAATACTATTGTTTATCTCTCCTATAATAACATGTGCATTAATTACCCAAAAATTGATAAATAATGTGTATTTATCTTTATTTATTGGGCAAATTACAAACACCCTCTTAGGTTTGATAAAAATATAAATTCTTTCCTGAGGTTTGAGAAATTACAAATTGCCCCCTGAGGGTCAAATTTTCATAACAAATTAGGGGAAATTAGGGGAGAATCTGTATGAAAATAAAAACCTCATGGGGCAATTTGTTATAGAAATATAAACCTCAGGGGACGGGATGTAATTTCTCAAACCTCAGGGAGGAATCTATATTTTCATCAAAGCTCGAGGGGGTGTTTGTAATTTGCCCTTATTTATTTTATTATTTACGCACCATCTGTATTAATTTCGGTCACTTTTAACTTACTAAAAATGAGGTAAATATAATTATGTCAAAAGTATTAAATTAATTGCACTCCTTCCGTCAAAATATTAATCCCTCTTGGAAACCCCTTTTGATAGTATAATTATTACATTTCAAAAATATTAAATTTTTAATATTACCTTAAATATGGTTTTTTTTTTTTTTTAGAACCTCAATTGTTATAATTAATGAATTTAAAAGAAATGTAAAATAAGAAATTTGTATTAGTTTAGTCCTAATTTTTTAAAATAGACTAATATTTTGAGATAATAAAAAAATAGAATAAGAAAGTATTTTGGGATGGAGGGAGTATTTTTTGTGAAATTTTTTTTCAAAGTCCTTTATATTAAGATTTTATAAGATAAAGAATATACAATATTTTCGTAGTAGTTAAGGTCCTTCAACATTTTCACAGAAAAAATTTGACTTAGAGAAATTTTGCCTGACACAAAAAAAATTTAATTTTCCCAGAGAAATTTCAAAATTTATTTGATATCGAGGAACCTTAGCTAATAAAAAAAAATCTTAAACCTCTCCTACTATATAAATTTGAAGAGGGATATTTTACTAATTTTTCTGTATTTTTTTTAATTCTCAAGATGTTTGGTGTAATTTACCCTATTTTTAACTATGAAATTAGCTGAAAAGTTTGAGATATGAATAATTAAGCTTCTTTTAGGAGTTGGACTGTGTTTGTGATTGGATTTTTATAGTGACTATTTTGTTGATTTTTTAATTTTTAATGATTTTTTTAAATAATAAGAAATGTACCAAAAAAATTAATTAAAAAAATTAATAATTTCTTAAGTGACTAAAGTTGACCTTTTTTACCCAAGAGTTCTTTTTAATCCCAAAGAATTTTAAAAGTCAGCTTGTGAGAAGTGCCAAAACATATACTCTACCAAATGTGGACATTGTTCTCTGTATTTATTCGATTTATCTCTCCTATTTTAAAATTGACTTTGTATCTTCTTTTTTTTTAGATGGAAAAATTTACGTTGTATTAATTATGTGTTTTTTCAATTCTCATCTTTCAATTGTAATTTATTGGGTCTTATTGTAATATTTTATTTGGATCAACCAAAAAATTTATCAATCCTTTTAATTTGACACGAATTTTTAGAATAAAAATTTATAATCAAACCTGATAAATTGTATTGGTTAGAATAGTAGAGAGAGAAAGGAAATAATATGTATTGTATTGAATAATAGAAGGCATGTATATATAGGCTGAGAAAGAATATCTTATTAGAAATCGAATTATGAGAAAGAGTATCTATAAGGGACCTAACTATAGTAATACTTAATATATTTAGGAAATCAATACCTAATATATGTTAGAATATATACTATAATATATACATTAACACCCCCCTCAAACTCAAGGAGGATAAATATCTTGAGTTTGGAGAGATAAACTAGAACATGAAATAAAACTAAATAAAATAAAAGGTAAATAGATTGCAAAATCTGAACGGGAGCACAAAGGCGCTTGAAATAGATCAGAGGCCGGAACTAAAGCGAGGAGACAGTTTATGGTCATTTTGGACCATTGTAAGAATTGGCTGAAACTAATGCCAGGACAAGTTAAGGTCGTATCGGACCGATATAGAAACTGGCTGGAATTAATGCCGAGAGACAGTTTATGGTCGTGTCGGACCATTGTAGGAACTGGTTGGAACTAAAGCTAGGACAGTTTAAAAGGATTATGCCGGACCGATGTATGAGCTAACCGGAATCAATGTTGAACAGTTTAAAGCGATCATGCTGGACCAATGTAGGAACTAATTGAAATCAATGTCGGGACAGTTTAAAGGGGTCATACCGGACCGATATAAGAGCTAATCAGAATCAATGTCGAAACAGTTTACGGGGTCATGTCGGACCATTGTAGAAACTGGATGTTGAACCAGTAAGCGTGGCACACACATAACTTATGACGTGGTACTGAACGATGATGACAACAGATGACTGAGTGCGCCAGGAGGCGGCTTGGATGGTGCTCTAGGGGGCGAGTTTGGTGGTGCGCCAGAGGAAGCGGCTTGGATTGTGCGCTAGAGATGGACGGCTTGGGTTGTGCGCCAGAGAATACGGCTTGGATTGTGCCCCCAAGGAGGCAGCTTGGGTGGTGCGCCAATGGGCGACTTAGGTGGTGCGCCACAATGGGCAGTTTAAGTTGTGCGCCATAGGAGACGGCTTAGGTGGTTTGCATAGTGTATAACCATACTCACCATGATATAGGTATAATACCTCCCTTCAAACTCAAATAGGTTAGAAGAGATAAACCAATTTGAGGTTGAAGTAGAGGAAAAAATAGAGTGGAGAAAAAAATGTATTGCGAGTAAAAAAAAAAAAATTAAAAAAAAAATATGATAAAGATATTTGGGGTAAGAATAAACAACGGACAAAACGAAGAGATCACCACGAAGCGATACTGACAAGAAAATATGATAGCGGAATAGGTTAAGATCTGGCGGGCTGACAATGCGAAGTTGCCACCCGCTGGTGAAGCGAAATTACCAAGTATTTAACCTAGCTCTGATACCATGTTAGAATAATAGAGATAAAGGAAATAATATGTATTGTATTAAATGAATTGTATTGAATGATAGAACGCCTGTATATATAGGATGAGAAAGAGTATCTTATTAGAAATCTAACTATGAGAAAGAGTATCCTATAAGAGACCTAACTATGGTAATACCTAATATATCTAGGAAATCAATAACTAATATGTGTTGGAATATATACCATATATACATTAACTTTAAATGGGCTGCTAGGTTTAGATTAGTCCTACCTAATGCTGCAAACTAACCAAGCTGTTGAACAACTTGAGTTTGACTCGTTTAAGTTCGACTCATTTATTACGTGATCGAGCTCAAGCTCGATTTTTAGACTTATTTATTAATCGAGCTGAGCTCGAGTAGTTCTAAACTCGACTAGATAAAACTTGTGAAGATAAAGAAAATAAATATATAATCACTTTTAATAATATCAAATAAATTTATAATAATTTATTTTATTTTTCTATTTGTGTTTGGTATCTGTGTAAATTTACATATTTGATTGATGAAATTTATTATTAATATAAGCATTATTACATTATTATATTTTTTGCTCATAATTTTTTATTTTTTATCTTAATAAGTAAATTAATTTAAGTTTTTTTTTCAAGTTCAAACTCGAACTCGAACTCGGCTCGTTTATATAATTGAGCAAGGTCAACTCGACCCAAACTCAAGTTCATCAAATATTTGGCAAACTGAACTCTCGAGCTCAAATAATTCTTGACAAACAAGCTTGAGCATTCAAAAGTTCGGCTCAACTCGACAATTCTTAAAAATATTTGTTCTAAAAAAAAAATATTCATTACCAATAAACAAATATTTGGTTTTAATTTCATTTTAATTTTTTTAAGTAGAAATTAGTTTTAATAAAAATCAAAATCAAAAATATATTTTTTAAATTATTTGTCCTCAAAAAAGTAAGAGCATAAAAAAATAGTGAATGATTTTTTATTTACTACTCTTTCCGTCCCAATTTATTTGATCATTCTAGAAAATCCAACTTATTAGAGAGGCATGCAATCATTACAGTATAATTCAAATTTTAAAATATTTTTCCCTCCATTGCCCTTCTATAATGTGTTTATAATGATGTACAATGGGCAATTTTAAAAATTTAACAAAATTTAGTATCCCAAAATAAAAAGTGGACCAAAAAAGTAGGTCGGAGGCAGTATTATTTTTCACTGAATTAGTCTTAGTTTTTTTTTTTTATTTATAAAAAAAGGTTTCACAAAACATTTTCTAAAATCTAAACCAGACATAATCTTTCATGAATGATCTTTGGGTTTTTTTTTTTTTTTGTGTGTATTCAATGAATTTTTTTTTATTACATTTTAGATATTCTAGATTCAAAAGACTTGAAAAGTAAATATATATATATATATTGACCCAACTTTTTTTTAAAAAAAATCATTAAAACAAAATATATATATATATTTTTTTTTCCAAACAGAGTTCTAATGTACCAAAGTCAAATTTTAACCACACACTTTACTGCAGAGCACACAAAAAAAATACACACTTTACTGTTTGTGAAATATATGGTGTCGTGAGTTGGCCCAAACAATCAATTATAAAAAGAAGAAGAAGAAATAAGAATAGAATTTTGTGCTCTCTACTTAGAAAAATAAAAATTTGTAAACAGTAGAATTATTCAAAAATTCAAAAATATTGGGAAAATTCAACTTTTTTTAATAGTATAATTATTACATTTCAAAAATATTAAAACTATCCTTTGATTTAAAATTAAAATAGTATAATTTTTTTGGAGAACATTAATGTTTATGAATTTTATGTGTATATTAATGTTTATGAATTTAAAATTAAACAGTATAATTGTCATAATTATACTTTTTGTGTATATTAATATTTATGAATTTTGAAGAATGGCAAAATAAAAAATTTATATTACTTTAGTGTTTGATTTTTCTAAAAAAATTAATATTTTAAAATAATGTAAAATAAAATAAAATGTTAATATTTTAAGACGGGGGAGAAATATAGTACACATGGTGAAAATGAGATTCTATTCCTAGGATATGTGAATGGTGAAAAACAATCGAGGTCCTACCTGCAATTTAGAAAGTACCACGGACCAACAATGGAGACAGAAACCACACACAAAAATTTAAAGGAAAATGTTTTAGACTCTAAAATAAGAATTTTAAAGGGGTTTTAATTTTTCTTTTTTCTTATTATGATTTGTCTTTTTTCTCTTTTTTTTTTAATTTTTTTTATTTTTGACACTGCAGAGCCAAGTTTTAAAAGGGTTTTAATTTTTGTTTTTTCTTATTATGATTTGTCTTTTTCCTCTTGTTTATATATTTTTTTTTTAACACTTCCAATTGTATAAAGCGCTATTTAAAACTTTATATTTAGAACTCTCTATCACTTGTCCAAATTTTAAAAACAAAGACAACAATAGATAGACGCCTATTTGGTATGATGATAAGGATTAATTTAATTCACTAAAAAACAAAATAAATTAAAATATTTTATCTAAATTATAATTATTTCACTTTTTCTCTCATAAAATTACAAAAAAAAATTAAAAATTTATTCCAATCAAATCTTTTTTAACTAAGTTAAAATAGTTGCGAAAAAAAAAGTCAAGGCTAAAAATATTCTCCTCAAATAAATGCAGAGAAAACAAAACCAAAAACATTATTAATTTGGGAATTGGACGTACCATTGATCCAATGCTTTTTGGGTTGGAAGTGAAAGCCAGTTCTGTGGAGTTGCTTCACTTCAACAGCAGCAACAACAGGATGGTACTCCATGTACACTTTGTGTGATCCGTCAACCCCACCATTGTTAAGTAAAACTATACCACACAATATCAAATCCACCAAAACCCAAAGAAACCTAGAAGAGGCCACCATTGGAATGAAACAAAACATAGATAGATCTTACTTATTTATGGGGGAAGAGAGAGAGTGAGAGGGTTTTGAGATTGAAAGAATATGAGGATTGGGTTATATATAGAGAAGGTAGCATAGCATAGGATTAAAACTGGATAAAATTCATATTATTATTATGGATAAATTACAAATACAGTCGTTGTAATTTGTTTAAAATATAAAATATCTTATATAATTTTAAATTTTACAAATATTTCTTTGTTAGAATTTTTTATTTAGCAGGATTAATTAAAAAAATAAATTTTCTAATTGTTCTCTTATATAACTATAAAGTTATCTGAATTATTAATTGAAGTATATTACATCATTAAAAATTCTTATTGACTTGATAATTTATTAATAAAATTAACTAAAATGCCCTTTTGACAAATAAGGGCAAATTACTTACACCCTATTGAGATTTAGTTAAATTACAGATTACCCCTGATGTTTAGTTAAATTACAGATTCCCTCATGAGGTTTAGCTAAATTATCATTTTTAAATAAGTTATGAAATACAAAATTAAAAAGGAAAAACACTTACAAAAAAATTAAGACTTTAGAGACCAAAATTTATGGACAAAATTATTTTTAGGGGACCAAATATTTTTTTTGCGAAAAGTGTCGTCATTATATTTTTAGCAACGAAAATTGAACATTAGTGATTAATTACTATCTTTTTGGTATCAAATTTTTTGTCTAAAAAAATAAACTATTTTGAGACCAAATTATTTTGTCCTTAAAAAGTTAGTTATTATTGACATTTTCGAAATTTTATCGCTAAAAGCCTTATTTTTTACTTTTCATGACGACCTTTTAGTGACTACTCTCACGACGATAAAAATTAGTCCCTAAATGTTTTTTGCAACAAAATTTTCACTTTTAGAGATCAAAAAAATTAGTGTCTAAAACTCTTATATGTTGTAGTATCAAATGGTAAAAATATCATAAAATTAGCAAATAATTAAATAAGTTAAAAACACAAGAAATGGCTTGTCAAAAAATTCTTACAATATGTTTGGTTTGATTTTTAGAAATTTATTTTTTTTTAAATTAAAAATTAACTTGGTTAAGAAATAAAAAATAAAAAATAATTCAGTGTGTTTGGTTTTAGTTTTCTGAAAACTAAGTTTTTTGTTTTTCGTATTTTTTCTTTTTAGTGAATATTTTTAAAATTTTAAGCAATTTTTTTACTTTTTTAGATGCACTTTACTTAGATGTATCTAAGTAGTAAAATATTTATGAAAAATATATTTTAAAAAATTTATAAATACACAAAAATATGAAAAATGTACTGAATTTTCATATTTTTTGGTATTTAGTGAATTTTTTAAAGATTTTTTTCACAAATATTATACTTTTTAAGTATATTTATGTTAGGTGTGTCAAAAAAATTTAAAAAAAAAATTGCTTAAAATATTAAAAAAAATTCATTGAAAATATTAAAATACAAAAAATTAAAAAGTAGAATTTTCTGAAAATTATTTTCTGAAAATCAAAACCAAACAAGTAGATTATTATTTTTATATAATTTTATCTTTTGAGTGGTTAGAAATAATTTTTACAAATTAAATATATTTTTTCATATTTATTTTTATTAAATTAGTTTTTATTTTATTTTTTAAAATTTTGAAATTTTTTTTTAAACAACAAATCAAAGATGGTTCAAAAAACTTCTTTTTTTTTTTTCCATCTAACGTAATTCTTTTGTAAATTTGGTTGATTCATCCAAGGGATTTCAGCAGGGGCAATATCATCCATGAATTTATATTTTGATGATGCCAGCTAACAATTCTTAACGTTTAGTTAATGGTAGGGATTAAATTGTTATGTGAATATAAACCTCGGGGGGCGGAATGTAATTTTTGAAACCTCGGGAGGAAATCTGTAATTTAGCTAAACCTCAAGGGAGGTGTAGGTAATTTGTCCCAAGCAAAATTTAAAAAGTTGACTCACATTCCAATGTTCTCTCAAAAATCTCCTTATATGCGTTCTAGCTTGCCACCTCATTCGTGGGATTGTGGAGTGGGAGAAATTGTATGAATGTAAACTTTAGAAAATGTATTTGTAATTTAACCCTTTACGGAAAATTTTTGGTATACATTGCACACTGTATACATTCTTACCATAAAATTATGTAAATTTTCACGAGCACACATAAGTGACATCAAGGGCGACTCTACCGCCAATGTCAATTGAAGGCCCTAAATTTTTTATTCTATTTTATTATATATATGTAATTCAGTCCAAAAATTTAAGTAGAACACTTTAACCCACTTTCCTAAACACCCATCATAGTTTAACACCCACCCAACTCACTTTCTTAAACACCTAACCCAACCCAACCTGACCCAACTCATAACCCCTTAATCAATATATATGCTTGGTGACACAGGCGTGTTTTTGAAGCTTTGCTTCCTCAGCCTATGCAAAATACCTCGTTGACAAAATTGTGTGATTTTATAATTTCTAACAAGTGTATCACTTGAATGTTAATGTCAATCAAAAGTTTTATAGCTTATCTCAATTTTAATTAAATGAGTTTACCTCTTTTTTTTTTATCATGCTAGTAATAAATACAAAATATATTTATATAAATTTTTGTATCTACATTTCATTTTTTGAAACAGTGATATCAATATACTAGAATTTTATTTTAATTATTTATTGGCGTGTGATTTGAAAAGTCTAAAAAAATTAAATTTTTAAATGTCTATTTTGAAAAAATAAATAAATAAATTCTAGACTACTTACTGTTAACACTCTGAAAAAACTCCTAGATCCGTCACTGAGTGATATCACAAGTTAGATCATTAAATGTATTTGGCTATAAAAATCATACAACATAAATTTACAAATTTTACTAAAAATTTAAATTTACTACTCTATTCTTTTGAAACATAAAATTAGTAGAATCACAATATGCTTTGTTTGACGTTTGCACAATCTGAAGTAACTCATTACAATCCAAAACTTTTGAATTTTATTAATTTGAAGTTGAATGAAAGGATTCTATGACAAACTTGGTACTTTCCTATCTTTATTTTAATTTTCAAATGGTTATTATCGAAAGGAAAGAGAATACAAGATATTGTTTCAAATGCTCTACTCAAAAAGCATGTGGATATTTATGAATATGCAACTTTCTTTCTTTTTTCTAAAGATCAAGAAACAAATTTCAAAGATGCTACAAAAAAAATTTCCACTAAATTTTAGAAGGTTATAGGTGTTGACAAGAATGTCCATTTTCATATGTCATAAGTTGAACTTGATCCTCCATGGGACTGTGGTGCTATTTTTTTCAACACCAAACGGATTGCTAATCGTTTGAACTTGCTGTTGTCTTGGAGTCCTAGAGCAGCAAACAAAGCAGTGCATTGGGTAGCCCAGGCTTCTCTCAGGAATGCTCTCCCCCTAGACTGGATATCTTTTCCTCATTTGGCTCTTACTGCTTTATTAAGGTTGGCCTAGTTTGTTGTGTTTTGGTTGTGTTCCCTGTTTGTTCTCATCTGATCAAAAAATTAAAAAAAAGGTTGGCGGCCACAAGCGTATAAAAATTGATTCTTAGCTTTGAAAAATTATGTGGTGATCTTAGGATAAGGCCACATAGTACTCTTAATTTGATATTATTAATTGAAAATATGAAACTCGATACTTTTTGTTAAGATATTGAAAAACAACTTAACAAGTGTCAATTGGTGTAGAACATTTACTCCTAGACCATCAAATATCCTCTCCTTATCTCTTACAAGTTTCGTGCCAAACTTTGTCAACTCAATTTTCCAAAATCAACCAAAAAATAACTTTATTTAGTTTGCATAATGTTTAGTATGCTAGAGGCAATGTTGTATGGAACTTGCAAGGCTTGTCACTAAAGGTGATTTTCCTTTTCTATGAAATACACGTTCTAAAGGAACCAACATAGGGCATTACGCCTTAGACCACCAAATACCCTCTCCTTATCTCTTAAAAGGCTTGTGCCAAACTTTGTCAACTCAATTTTCCAAAATCAAACAAAAAATAACTTTATTTAGTTTGTATAATGTTTAGTATGCTAGAGGCAATGTTGTATGGAACTTGCAAGGCTTGTCACTAAAGGTGATTTCCTTTTCTATGAAGTACACATCACAAAGGAACCAACATATATGAACTTGATTTTCATACTATTGTCTTCCCCACTAGCTAAGATGGTGAAAGAAATTGAAAGCATAATATTCTTACACATTTTGAGATATTGCCAGAATGAATATGTTACACAATGCAGTTGTAGAAAAAAATCACATTAATTGATGGAAAAAAATGCATCAAATGTGCAACTTCAATTTCCAATACGAAGATTTTTTTGCCACAAACATCCCAACTTTATGATCCACTGACTAATAAGATGCATTTGTAATAATTGTACCGAACATAGAGTTGCCTTGCATCCAAGAACTTAATTGTGAGGCCCACATTTATGCGAGTATTTTGTAATATTTCTTTCTCACATTTTTTTGTCTCTAGCAAAGTTGGTCCTGCATTACTCGTTAAATTGTTAGATGCAAAACTTGATTTAAGTACCAAGCTTTTCAACCAATAAATGGTAGCATTTGCAAGGAAAACAAATATTACAAAATAAAGGCACCAACTGCTCAAACTCAGCGTTCGGATCTAGTTTTTCTCACTCCAAGTTTTGAACTTTATGATTGAATTAGTAAATTAACACGAGTAACAAATGCAGTTTAAGCATCGTTTGGTTTAGTTTTAAAATTATAATTTGAATGTGTAGTTATGATTTAAGTGTGGAGTTGTGAGTTGAGTTTTGAAAAGAGAAAATTTATTTGGTTATGAGTTTTGAAAAAAGTTTTTAAATTTTAAATTTTGAAAAAAGTAGAGTTTTGAAAGGAATTTGAGTTGTAATTTGAGTTTTGAGTTTTTGAATTTTCAATTTATTTTGAACTTTTTTAGATTTATTTTTTAAAAATATTTTAAAATGTTTAAGAAAATTTTATTATTTTTATTTTAAATATATAATTTTTATTTAAATTTTTTTATTTTATTTTATTTTGTAAATATTTTAATTTATTTAATATTTTAAACTTAAAACGCAACTCCACACTCAAATCATAACCAAACACATAACTCGAAACTCAATTCAAAAACTATTTCCAATACTCATAATAATCAAACAAATAACTCAAAACTCAATTCAAAAAGTTTTTTCAAAACTCATAATCAAACTCTTTTAAAAATTCTATTAAAAAAAATTCAAAAAAATATTTTTTATTTTGTCTTTTAAAATTATTTTTTATTTTCTATTTTTATGAAAAAATATTTTGTTTATTTTTATTTTTGAAGAAAAATGTTTTTTAATTTTTTCAAAAAATATTTTTTGTTCTTATTTTAAATATATGGCAATCTAGTTTTTTTTAAAAAAATTTTAAAAAATTAAATATTTAAAAAAAGTAAAAAATATTTTTAAAAATATTAAAATATTTAAAAATATATTCATGAAATAAAAATATATAATTAAAATAAAAAAATAAAAATACTTAAAATAAAAATTATATATTTAAAATAAAAAAATAATTTTTTAAAATTTTTAAATATTTAAAAAAAATACAACATATAAATGTATGAAACATGGTGCACACTAAAGTAGAAAAATAAACATTTAAAATATATAGTAATTACCATAAAAAAATAAAATAAAGAATTTTTTTAAATATTCCAAAAAATTTCAAAATATAACTCAAAACTCTTTTTAAAACTCATACCAAACAAATTTTCTTTTTTTGAAAACCCATAACTCAAAACATGACTCCACACTCAACTCATGATTTTAAAAATAATTTTAAAAAACAAAATAAAATCAAAAATTTGAATTTTTTTTAAAAATAGAGTTTTGAAAAGAGTTTGGTTTTGAGTTTTGAAAAGAGTTTTGAGTTGTGTGTTTGGTTATGAATTTTGAAAATAGTTTTGGAATTAAGTTTGATATGTTTTTGAGTTGTGTGTTTGGTTATGAGTTTTAAGTTTTGAAAATTTTTTATTGGAATCATAATTTAGAAAGAGAACCAAACACCGGCTTAGATTTTTATTTTTAATGTAGTACACTATAAGTATGATGGAGTGACCGTTGGTTCAATGGTAAAACCTTAATCTAATAATCTCGAGGTTATTGGTGCAAGTCATGGGACAATCATTTTGTGCAGTATACCAAAAATTAGGTATATATCCAATTTTTTTCTTCCAAACTCACATTATATTTTTTACACTATATGTATGATGTGTTTACTCTTTGATTTAATAAAAAAATTCACTGTTCAAAAAAATGTTACA
This sequence comes from Camellia granthamiana, assembly GCA_036172215.1. NCBI lineage: Eukaryota > Viridiplantae > Streptophyta > Magnoliopsida > Ericales > Theaceae > Camellia > Camellia granthamiana. The sequence goes on along the minus strand of CM069905.1, from coordinate 30,387,598 downwards.
TGTGCAAAATATGATTTGATATTCACCTAATTATCAAATATGATCTTTTACCATTCCTACCCTCGGCCAAAAAATGAGAGAATCTATAGCATTTACTGAACAACGGTGCTAGGGACCCCAGTACCCCAGTAGGCCAAAAAAAGTTTTCTTTTTTTTTTTTCCTTCCAATCACGCGATGCCACGTGGCAGGGGGGGGGCGAGGGGGGTCACTAGGGGTCACTGGGAGTGGGGGTCTTAAGCTTTATTCTTTACCGAAACTAGTCAAACGGATTTGAAAAGAAAAAGAATAATGTTATATGCATTAATTAGTATATCAATTACTGTATTAATTGATGATGTGATATAATTTAAAAAGTTTTTTTTATTTGTAATTTGTATAATGAGTGAGATCAATAATAATATCATAATTAGTGTTGAGACACTAATTAGTACATGTAATACCACCGAAAAAAAATATATATTTACATCATTATGCAATTTTACAGCACTGACTAATTGTTAGATGTAGATCTCAATTTTCCTTTCGCAAGCAAGTTGTTAGATATGGCCTTTACCAGTTCCTACCTTCGACTTACAAAGAAATATTTTATTTCCCCAAAAAATAAAAATAAAACTAAAAAAGCTAATAGGTGGAAAAGTGTATCAAAGGTGTAACCTCGACCAGGCTAGGATCATTGCTCACGAGCAACTTTAATGGCAAAACAATCAGGCTTGGCAAATTAGATATCTGTAATCCTTATCTAATAGAGAGCTAATGCCTTGCCAAAAAAACTCATTTATGTACAACTAAAATAAAAATCACTTTGATGTTTTTTTTGATTGAAATGAATTTGTCAATGGCAATTTTGGGGAAAAAAAAAAAACACTGTTATGGGTTTTTTTTATTGAAATGAATTATTAATATCAATATATTTAGATTTTATATACAATTTTTTTATTTGTATATTATTACTCTTGTTAATATCCAACTCAAAGAGGAAACAAAATAAAAAAGGAAATTTTGAAAAGCTCACTAATATTTTTTGTTGGGTAAATTACATTGACACCTTTGAGATTTCTCTTTAATACAGATCTTTCCTCACATTTAAAAAATTACACTTACCTCTTATCAAATTAAAATGATATATTTGTCCCTTAACCTTTATGCATATAAAATAATACAGATATTTTGTTCATGTCATTTCAAAAGAAATAACAATCATCTTTTTTGGTTTAACTCATTTCAAAAGAAATAACAATCATCTTTTTTGATTTAACTCACACAAAAAATTGAATTTTTTATTTTTCGTGTTTTTTTAATTTTTACTGAATTTTTTTAATATTTTAAGCAATTTTTTTATTTTTTAGATACACCAAATCTAGATATACTTAAAAAGTATCACATTTTGTGATTTTTTTTTTTTAAATTCACCAAATTCAAAAAAATTAAAAAATATAAAAATTCAATATATTATCTTACTTTGTTGTATTCAATGGATTCTTTTTAAATTTTTGGTATAAATTTTATACTTTTTAAATATACCTAGATTAAATTGATCTAATCTAGATATAATGGTCGAAATAAAAATAAAAATTTATATTCATATATAAAAATTTATACAAAAAATATCATAAAAATGTTGTAATAGTGATATTGTTGTAAATATAAATCATGTTTATGGGTGTTTTGTTTTAAAATGAAATATCATCGTTAAGCTATATCGTTATGTTTGAAAATTCCATATAAAATTTATTTTTGTATATCATCACTCAATAAAAATATGTTCAGATAGAATTTAATGATGGAAAGTTATAGAATGAAATCATGATAATAAGAAGAAGAAATAATAGGAAAAATGGCAAAATGGTTGTTTAAAAAAATTTAAGATAAATTACAAACACACCTCTTGAGGGTTGCTTAAAATACGAATTGTCCCCTGTGATTTGAAAAATTACAAATACCTCCTTGTCATAATTTTTTATTTAACAGAATTAATTGAAAATGTGAAATTTCTAACTATTCACCTATACAATAATAAAATTATCTGAATTATTAATTGAAATAAAATTTTAACATTATTAAAATTATTAATTAACTTGTTGATTTATTAATAAAATGACATATTTGTTATGAAATTAGAAATTTTAGAGGCATAATGTAATTTCTAAAATTATAGGGATAATTTGTAATTTAAGTAAATATCAAGAGGTGTGTTTGTAATTTACCCAAAATTTTAAGGGATGACATTAGCAATCTAGGAGACAATTTGTAATGAGATTACAAATCTCAGAGAGTGAAATGTAATTTTTCAAATGTGATTAAATGAAAATCTCAGAGAGCGTCAGTGTAATTTACCTTTTTTTGTTTTATTCATTTTACATCAACTGTGGGGAAAAAAAAAAAACAAAACAAAAAATGTTTTTAATCTTTAGTGAATTTTTTAAAATTTCTACATATCTCAATTTTTAAGTGTATCTAAACAAGAAAGAGGAAATTTTAACTGAACTATGAAAAACTTCACTAAAGAAAAAAGGGCAAATTACCTACACCTCCTTCGAGGTTTAACTAAATTACAAATTTTTCCTTTAGGTTTCATAAATTATATTTTGCCCCTCGAGATTTATATTCGCATAACAATTTAACCCCTACTGTTAACTAAACGTTAAGATTGATCAGCTAACATCACCAAAATATAAATTGATGGACGATATTGCCCCTGCAGAAATCTTTTTGATAAATTAACAAAATTTACAAAAGAATTACATTAGAAAAAATTAAGTTTTTGAAACCATATTTGATTTGTTGTTTAGAAGAAAAAAAAAATTAGAATTTTAAAAAATAAATAAAAACTAATTTAATAAAAATAAATATGAAAAAATATATTTAATTTGTTAAAATTATTTCTGAACACTCAAAAGATATAATTATATAAAAATAATAATCTACCTGTTTAGTTTTGATTTTCATAAAATAGTTTTCAGAAAATTCTACTTTTTTATTTTCTGTATTTCAATGAATTTTTTTTAATATTTTAGGCAATTTTTTTTTTTAATTTTTACACACACCCAACATAAATACACTTAAAAATTATAATATTTGTGGAAAAAAAATCTTTAAAAAATTCATTAAATACCAAAAATTATTTTTAAAAAATACAAAAATTCAGTACATTTTTCGTATTTTTGTATATTTATTAATTTTTTAAAATATTTTTTCACAAATATTTTACTATTTAGATACATGTAAGTAAGGTGCATCTGAAAAGGTAAAAAAATTGCTTAAAATTTATAAAATATTCACTAAAAATAAAAAATAAAAATACGAAAAACAGAAAACAGAAAACTCAGTTTTCAAAAAACTGAATTTAGAAAATTGAAACCAAACACACTGAATTATTTTTTATTTTTTATTTCTTAACCAAATTAATTTTTAATTTTTTTAAAAATAAATTTTTAAAAATCAAACCAAACATATTCTAAGAATTTTTTGACAAGTCATTTTTTGTATTTTTAACTTATTTAATTATTTGTTAATTTTATGATATTTTTACAATCTGACACTACAACATATAAGAGTTTTAGAGACCAATTTTTTGATCTCTATAAGTGAAAATTTTGTTGTAAAAGACATTTAGGGACTAATTTTTATCATCGTGACAGTGGTCGCTAAAATGTCACCCTAAAAAGTCAAAAATAAGACTTTTAACGATAAAATTTTGAAAATGTCTATAATAATTAGGTTTTTAGGGACAAAATAATTTAGTCTCAAAATGATTTATTTTTTTCGACAAAAAATTTGATACCAAAAAGATAATAATTAATCACTAATATTCAATTTTCGTTGCTAAAAATATAACGACATTTTTCGTAACAAAAATATTTGATCCCCTAAAAATAATTTTGTCCTAAATTTTGGTCTCTAAAAGCTTAATTTTCTGTAGTGTGATAAGTGTTTCCATTTTAATTTTGCATTTCATAACTTATTTAAAAATGATAATTTAGCTAAACCTCAGAGGGAATCTGTAATTTAGCTAAACCTCAGGGGAATCTGTAATTTAGCTAAACCTCAAGGGGGTGTAGGTAATTTGCCCTTATTTGTTAAAAGGGCATTTTGGTCAATTTATGATATCCGTTAACTGCGTTAATTGCGATGGGCGGGATTTAATTTTTGAAACCTTAGGGGAAAATCTGTAATTTTGTTAAACCTTAAGGGATGTGTAGGCAATTTGCCCAAGAAAAACAAAAAACTTTTTTATTTGTACATTACTACTCTGGTTAATATACAACTTTGTTTGGACGGATTGGATAAGGGGGGATTGAAATCTACCGGACTGTTAGTCCTAGGATACATTGTTCCCGGACTATTTGGTTGGACTGAATTTGTATCCCATGTTTGTTTAGTCATGAGATTAAATGTCTAGAAATGATTATTTGGTTGGATAAGATATAAATCCTATATTTGTTTGGGATGTTATGGAGAAGAATAAATGTCCAAATGACTATTTTACCCTTTTTCAATTATTTACTAAGTAATAGTAATATTTAACATATCTTTAATATTTTATTTATTTTTAAAAAATTAAATAAATAAAATATCAATAAAAATATATGTTATTTTTTTTAATTAAAATTTTAAATAAATTTATTTGAAAAAAATAATAATTAAATAATGAAATTAAATAAAATATAAACAAAATTTTAAAATAAAATATCAATAAAATATCTATAAAAAAATTATTTTAAAAAATTAAATAAATAAAACATCAATAAAAATTAAATAAAATTATTTTATTTTTAAATTGAGATATTTAAATTTTATTAAATTTTACTAAATATAATATATAATTAAATAATAGATGCTCAAAATAGTCATTTCACCACCTAATCCCATATCCCCTTATCTCTCCATTTGTGTCCCACCCCCTATGAGACACAATAGTCCAATGGATTTGAGACTAATAGTCCGGTGCAAAAATTTTGAATCAAATAATAGACTATTAGGCCTCGTTTGGCAAGTGACTTTTTTAGCCAAAAAGTCAAAAAGTCACTAAAAAAATCAAAAAGCCAACAACCCATACCAAAAAATCAAAGATTCCCTTTTCTCTCTACTTTTTGCACATCTTTTTGTAAAAAGTCAAAAAAATCATCCCAAACATACTAATTTTTTTTACATCACATTTTAGTCAAAAAGTCAAAAAATTACTAAAAAAACATATTCTCAAATGAGGCCTTAGTCTAAATAAACTAATAGTCCAATCTCACCTCTCAATCCTTTCAAACAAATACCACGAAAGAGGAAACAAAATAAAAAAGCAAAATTTGAAAAGCTAACTAATATTTTTTGTTTTATTTATTTACCTCCACTGTGTGAAGACAAAAACAAAACAAAGAAAAAAACGAAATGTTTTTCATCTTTAGTAAATTTTTTAAAATTTTCAGATATTTCAATTTTTAAGTGCATCTAAACAAGAAAAAGGAAATTTTGACTAAACTATGAAAAAACTTCACCAAAGAAAACAAAACAAAACAAAAACACTAAAATATTTTTCAAAAACTAAACCAAAGAGGTTAAAAAAAAACTTTTTGACTTTTTTTTTGTATCATATCATCTCTCTACTTTTTTTTGTATATTTCAAAAAAAAAATTAATTAATTTTTAACCTACTTCCCAAAATAATCCAAGTAGATTCAGGTGAATCTAACTTTCAGAATTTGGACTTGATAAAACTAAAAGAATAATGTTTGAGAGCTCGAATTTGGCCCCCCCAAATCCCCCTAATCCCCAAAACGACGTCGTTTTGGGGATTTTTTCTTTTTTTTTTTTTTTTTTTTCGGCTCAAACGCAAAGGGGAAGAGAGAAGAGAGAAAGAGAGAGAGAGAGAGAGAAGCAGAGGGAGGGAGGGAGAGAGAGTCGCCGATCGTCGCCCACCCCAGCCCCGCCCCGCCGCAGCCTTGCCCAGCCCCGCCGTAGCCTCGCCGTCGCAACCCCACCTCTGCTGATGGCCCCCTCCAGTCCCCTCCTTCCTCTTCCTCCTCCTCCTTCCCCTCCCCCTCCGTCTTCTTCTTCCTTCTGCTGAAAAAAAAAAAAAAAAAAAAAAAAATTAGGGGGATTCGGGGGAGCTCGTTTTCGAGCTCCCTAGCACGGTTGAAACTAAAATTGTCTGAGGAATGAGGGAGGATCCCTGCAAAGATATCAAAACCCTTGAAATTCATAAATATATCGAATGCACAAAAAATAAATAAATAAACGACAAAATAAAAAGAATTCCTTCCTTTTTTTTGGAAAGAGAAAACAAAACACAAAGCATAAGTTCAAAAACACAATTGTTTTAATTGTGAAACAATTTTCAAACATTCAAAATTGTGTTTCTAAAAATAGAGTTGTTTTATCCAAGAAACAATCAACTTGCTTGTTTTCATTTTTCAGAAAACCTTTTTCAGAAAATTCTACTTTCTTATTTTCCGTGTTTTTTTGTTTTTACAGAATTTTTTTAATATTTTAAACAATTTTTTTACTTTTTAGACACACCTAACATAAATACACCTAAAAAGTAAAAAAATTGTAAAAAAAATCTTTTAAAAATTCACTAAATACCAAAAATACAAAAAAAAAAAAAATACAAAAATTCAATACATTTTTTATATTTTCATGTATTTATTAATTTTTTAAAATATTTTTTCACAAATTTTTTATTTTTTAGATACATCTAAATAAGGTGCATCTAAAAAAGTTTTTAAAATGTTTAAAATTTTAAAAATATTCACTAAAAACAAAAGAATACGAAAATAAAAAAACTCAGTTTTCAAAAAATTTAATCTAAAAAACTCAAACCAAAAACACTGAATTTTTTTAGAAAAATTCACCAAATAAGTTGCATTTGCAGAAAAATAAAAACAAAAAGAGGAAAACAGAAACACAACCAAACAAAAACTATATAACTCACAAGTCATGCAATGTAAAGGATTAACATTTTTTATTCACTGCACTGTATTAACCACTGACTTGCAATAAATAGAATAGATTAAAATACTAAAATACAAACCATAAAAAAAAAAAAAACTACTCAGGGTTAAATAAATAACTGCAAGTTATCTTACCTGATACAAGACAAAGGCAAAAAAAACAAAAGAGTATCTCTCAAATAATCTGAAATAATCTTACAATAACAAATGCCACAAAAGAACAAGTATTATGGAGGAATAATGTAGAGATTTTCCGTCATATACAACTCTGATTAACCTATAATTTGCTAAATCCGAAGAAAGGATTTATTTAGCTTTCATTGACATGTTACATTCCCCGTATTTTTCAAAGAGCAATAATGAGAGTGCATGAAAAGTTACAAATACAAATCCGATAAACATCGTGCGTGCAAATGACAAACACTGCCTCTTATCAATTGAGTTGGATCAGGGGTGAGCGTGGTATGAGAGACGGCTTTGATTCCTTAACTTCAAATGATTCGTAAGAATGGTTTTCTCTAAATTCCTCTAGCAGGGCCTCCATTGGCATGGCTCGAAGAGATTCAATTGTCCCCTTACATGGAATGTCTGGCTCACATCTGATTGGTGTTGTGCCAGTTAGCTCATAATCCTGGCCATTATTATTTTAAAGCAATCAGGATATAAACCCAACTATTTATTGAATAGGATAACAGAAAATATACATGAATTCACAAAAAAGTTTACATTTACAGAATAATCAGGGAGGACAGTTCTTTGCTTGTAAAGAAAAGCATATTCTCAAACTTATCCAGAAAAGAAAATGAATGAAATAATCCAGATAATAATGTTAGTTCTTAAATGCATATCATAGTTTTTTTAAGTTCAACATTTCGGCCAGTAATGCTTGGTTAAAATAAGCAGGCATAGTCAGGCCAGACCCATCACAAGAATTATAAACAAAAAGAAATTTGGTTGCAATAGATGGTCAAAATACTTATGTTTGGATATTGTGTATATATGGAGAGAGACAAACATATTGTTCTTTTATTTAAGATAACTCAATCCTTTCATTTACTGTTGTCAATTCAAAGACATAGTCTGCAGCCGCAGTGAAGTGGAGGGATGCGAAGGCAATGGTTTTTAGGTAAAAGTGCTAAACCTTAAATTTCATGATGATGCATTAACAGTAATATAAATTCTGGTTGGCATTGGACCAATGTTTTTGGTTAAAAGTGCATTAGTGCACGTTCAAGAAAGGAGGCCAACTACACATCTCTGATGCAATTCAATAGTCTTGGGATCATGATGAGTGAGATGAAAAATTAGCATACCATATATTTCTGCTGGAAGGTATCCACTGCTTTTTGTTCAATAGAAGTTGATTGGACAGAGTGATCCACCCGGAGAACCTCAAGAATATTTGCATGAGCCTCGACTGTGGCCAAAATACCACTTATGGATCCACGTTCTTGCTCTGATACACCTGCAGGAAGTTTCAAAAGCAAATCACCAAACATAAAACAACACTCATAATTCATTTAAATGACATTAGTAATTCATGACACTTTTTTTATGTATGAGTCTGTTCTACTTACAATCAGAGTCATTGATACTTCTGCACAGGACAACCACGTCAACATGTATCCAATGCTGCTTTACAAACTTAAAAATGTGCACCTAAGATTAGACAGCCAGAACCATTTCACATGACTTGCAAGTTCCATCATCTATAATCCTTGGCAAATCTTCTTCCCATAGATGTGTTCATTTCTTCTTATTTCCATAGATGAATAAATTTCTTAATCTATCTCTATTGCCACTCATCTAACTACACATTCTAATGCCAGCCACACTCATTTCTTTGAGAATGTGTAGTTTTTTCCCCAAATTTTCAACCATAAACAAAAGCTGCCCTCCAGACCAAAAGAAAGAAAGCTATAATTTTCTCCCTTTGGCATGGCAGACTGGCAAGAATTCTAGGATCATACACGAAAGATAAAAAAAAACAATTCCTCACATTCTGCCCTCAAAGAGAAGTCATTACTTTTTGTTCAAATTCTGTATTTTATCATTACTAAATGCTCAATTCCATCTTCATATTTGAATTTCCCATTCTGTAGTTCTTTTTAGCCATCAGACTTAACAGCATTATTTCAACCAGGTTCATTCGGAAAAATGTTTATCAAGTCCAATATATTTGAACCCAAACACGTTTCATGTTAAAACAGAGTCTGTGAAAGATTTAAGTGAAGCATTAACTCTTACTCTTTCAATTCAAACTACTTTCAATTGTTCAACAAAAGAAGGTGAATGTAGGGAAGCATTGCTCATTCATCGAAATGAGTAGAATAGCCAAACTATAGGGTGAAATATATTGCTATGACTGATAATAGGGTCCCTCCAACCTGAACTCTTTTCTTTTCTTTTCTTTTTTTTTGATAGATAAACCTGAACACATTTGAACTCATTTCATTCAATTTAATGCATCGATTTAAGTTGATGATTAAGGCCCCGTTTGGGAAGTAATAATTTTAGCCTAAAAGTCAAAAAGTTACTAAAAAAAATCAAAAAGCTTATAACCTATATCAAAAAGTCAAAGATTCCTTTTTCTCTCTACTTTTTGCACATCTTTTCGTAAAAAATCAAAAAATCATTCCAAACATATAAGTTTTTTTTTACCTTATATTTTAGCCAAAATCAAAAAAGTTACTAAAATAGCCTATTCCCAAACGAGGCTTAACTATCACAACTTACCAAACAAAAAATAATCTTTATAAGCCAATCTTTGAAAAAAATCTAGTTTACCCTTTTTCTAAACCACTTAGAACCACTAAATAGCAAAGGATTATATTAAAATCACCTTCTCTGCACTATGAAGAAACTGTTACGATACGTCAGAACTTTCTAGACAACGTAATTCCCTTCAAATCTGGGAAAAGGTAAGATTCAATCCAAGGTCCCCTGTGTGACCACATTGACTTCTTATCCAACAAACTAGATGAAACCTTAAACCCTAAAGAACGACCAATTTCCTATGGAGATACAAAAATTCCCCAATATTGTGCAACAGCAGATAATTGTTGAAAATTTCCTAAAAGCTAGCCAGCTAGAAACAGATTTTTCAAAAATAGGTTATACGAAAAAAATAATTCAAAAAGAAACAAAGTGCAATCATGGCTTCGGCTTTTAAAAAATTCTCAGTAGTGTGATTCATCTGTAACTTATTTACCTAGATGGCATTTCGAATCATATTGACACGAGAACATAGCGGTAAATCAATCATTGAAATGATGCACAATTGTAAACCAAGTCATGGAGTTCATGAGGACTTAATGATTTCATTTGACAAAAGCCAAACTCAGGATATATGTGTAACATAACAAGATACATTTCAAAATGATTACAACAAAATTGGATACAAATGGGCAATAATTAAACGTGCACGATAGCATACAAACTGTACAAGTGAAGATTGTAATAACACTCACTATCAAAGTGCTGAATGATATCTTCACTATTCTTTGCCATTTCTTCTTCAACTGTCGCCCTTGCCAAAGCAATCTCAGTATCATGTTGCACATTACTATCAGACACATTCCTGGAACAAAAGATGAATTCACTCAATTTGAATACTCACGCCATGGACTGTAGCCAAAAGGTTTGGAATTTAATTACATATTAATCAATAACATGGTGACAGTTTCACAGCCATTACGCAAACCCAACACAAAAACCATAATTCAAAACTAAACAAATTATAATCTTTTCACCTAAAAAGACATATTCATTACTTCCACATATGTCAAAGTTGCCATTAGCAGCAGAGCAAAACACAAATATTAGAAGCCAGAGCACTGACATTTTAATATTCTTCTGTTTCTTGACAAAGAATGTGAGAACTAACACAACTGACCTGACAAGGGAGACTAATGTCGAAACATTTTGACTGCCAATTTCATTGACGGATTCATGTGTCCTTTTCCAATGCTTGGAAGCTGTTTCAGCGGTGTTTACACTGTCAAGACAAAACAGAAACAAGCAACAAAGTTAACCAGTAGTAGAATATAATACAAATGTCACTGTCCAAAGCAGAATTAGTACAAGGTCACCAACCAAAAAGGAATGAGGTAAGTAAAGGTCAACATGCAAACAATATAGATACAATAGGATCAAATTAGAGAACACAGCAACAGCCATTTCTTACCATTGCCGGAAAAGTAACTCCATACGGCAATGTTTGGCAGCAGAGAAATCAGCACAATCTTTCGCATCATTCTCTGCTTGCACAGAGAACTCCTGCCATTTTCGTTTTGCATCTGTTGTTATACCCTCCATTGAGGAAACATGCCCATCCAAAAATGTCTTATTTCCTATAACAGTGTCTTTGAGATGAATGAGCCGTGCATCCACCTATTAGCCAAACCGTTAGTCATTCCTGAGAAGAATACAAAAGCACGAAAGCACAAAAAGTAGTTAAGACACCAAACAAACCAGCTCTTTTTGGCGACGAATGTGACTAGAAACTAAGTTGGTCACGTCAGCAATAAGCTTCTCTGCATCTGATGTTGATTGTTCCTGCATATGTAAAGCTCAAGCTGTTAAAAATATAAATCCTAACATTTTAACTCTACACAAAATATCTAAAAATGTACCGCATAAGCCTTTTCGAATTCTTCGATACTTGTCGTCTGAATTTCATCAACTTGGGTTGCATGACTTTGAAGATATTTTGACTGTTCAATAAGTTGATGGAGAAATCCATGAGTGTACTCCGAGATATTCTTGGACTGCTCAATACTTGCATGAAATCTCTGTACAATTCAACAATCATGATGAATAATAAGAAATTTGAAAAATACATTCGCTTTAATAACAGTAACACAAGCAGCAAAAGACATTTAAGAAAAATACACAAAAATGTCGAACAATCTTGCAAATTCAATCATAAATCAACTTATTAAGTAACCTCCGCATGCAATTTACAGAATTTGCAGAAAGTTTTTTAAGTAAATTAGTGATCAAAGTTGAAATTGCAGGCTCCATATGTCAAAAGATGCCACAAAAATTTATATATGGCAAGCAACTAGATATGCTCAAATGAAATTATATACAATTAAATCAAACCTGTCGAAGGTCTCTGGCAAAATGTGCCATTTCCCCTTGATGAGTTGATAGAGTGCCTTGAAGATCATCAAAAATTGAATTTGCTTTAACGGCCTCTGCAGCTAAAAACTGAATCCAGAATAACATAATAAAAGAAAAAAAGAAAAAGTAAAATGTATTAAATTACTGTCTACAACGATGATGCTAATATAATGAACAGCTTTATAAATCATAAGATTAAAGAAAAAATGAAAAAGCTGCCACCTACTTTTTCGATAGAATGTACATTAGAAGAAACAGAAGCTGAAATCTCCTCTACAGCTGCATTAGAGCTCGCATTGTGCAAGCAAACAACATTTTGCACAGCCTCCATGTGAGAAATATATACTGCCCTCGAAGCAGTCATCTTTTTCTTTAAATCGATGACAGCCTATGAAAGGAATTTTGTTAAAATCAATTGTGTTGAAACTCAATCTCGTGCAAAACAAGTACTTATAAGCTGGTATCAAATTAAAATATAGTAATGCAAGATTAACATATGTAGAGGGGGGAGGGAGGGGTGTACAATAACAAAATCTGCAACAAATTCAGAAATACCTTATTGTGTATGTCCAAAAAGGATTGACAATGTTTCTCAATGCACTGAAGGTGTTCACTTTGTCGAGACATCGACTTTGCTACCGTATTACAAAGGGAGCCTAGTTGCTGCGCAAGATCAGTTCGGAAACCATTCACAACTGACCTGTTATCAGCATTCAGTTTGTCTTCTCTTTCTACACAAAATCACACCAGATAGCACCAGTCAGGAATTTATGACAGCAATCAATACTCTTATGTTGTGTTTGATTGGAGGATTTGAGGAGGGATTTGGAAAGGGAAAGGGAAAAGGTGTGTGAAACTAGGTGAAATTTAGGTATATTTTATTCATATTTCACCTATTTTTTTCATTTCCCTTTCCAAATCCCTCCTCAAATCCCCCAAACAAACACAACATTAATAGGTTAAAACCGACACTACATACCAATTTTCAAATATAAAGAAGCATTATCCTGCAGAGATTTCTCCAAGTCAGACCGCAAGACACTTGCTTGATGGGCCAATGCATTTTCTGTTTCAATTATTCACCAACATTATGATGGAGCTAGCAAAGAAATTCTAACAACAGAAATATTCAAGCATACCTGCTTTTTTCTGCTCAGAGAAAATAAAATCACACTCCTTGAGAGCATACTGGCATCTCCTTAACTCTTCTTCAGTGCTGGCCAACGATTTGCTTGTTTGGTTCAAGTTTTTCTACAAAACTTTCAATCACATGATAAGAACCTAAGGATGAATCCTAAAACCATACATAACCACATACAGATAGAACTTACCTGGGTAGCATCAAGTTTGTTGTCTATATTAGAGCATTTTTTAACCTGATCATCGAATTTATCTTGTAATTCCTCAAGTTGCTGGTCATAGCAAATTAAGTATGTGAGGTGAAACAAATTATCACACAATCACATAGCAGACCAAATTCCATTGTTTTTACAGTTGCTTAAATTAAATGGACCTTCTGGTGGGTTTCTATTGTAACTTCCATTTGTTCAATCTGATCCGCCATTGCCTAAACATGAAGAAAGAATATACAAGATTAGAGGTGAATGTTAGATGAATAGACTTCAGAAATCAATGATAGAACGATGAGGGATACATATATCAAAAATGATTTGTCAAATCAGGGACGATTCAACCCTTGTACTAAGAAGCTACCATAAAAAAAAAAAAAAAAAAAAATTTGCTGAATAGTCAACCATAACAACAGCAAATGGATCTGATTAGCACATTTTTGAGTCTATTAATGGTCAATAGTAAGATTGAATGATTGTATAAGTATCGAAGTAGAGTGATGCTTAAACAGTGAAAGAAAATCACAAATGATGAGACCAGTGGAGTACCTTCTTTTCACTCTCCTCCTGATAGTATCGTTCCTTTGGTATGTAGACACCATTTTTCTCACGTGCAGCATAAACCTCTGGATAGTGAGGAAGGATTAAAGAATAGATAAAGAAATTCACTAAAAAAAATATACCTGGAATAAGTAATTGAAGGTAGAAGTATCTCTTTATCAAAAACAAGAATCCAAAAAGTTTATACCTGCCTTAAGTCGTTCAATTTCACCATAAAGATCCTTTATAAGAGTTGATTTCATCATTTTCTGGTTGACCTACAAAAACAAAAAAGCGTTTAAAAATTAAAAATTAAAATAATAATAAACCAAAATTATGTTTAAATACTTAAATGCTAAGGCCCATTCGTTAAGACCATCAAGATCAACGACACAAGGTAATCCATGCCAACAGAAATATAACAAAGGTACATTCCACCCATCCATGACGAGCTCTTGATAGACTGGTGCTTTGTGAAATTAAAGCATTTACAGTACTTTCATCCAAGGAATTACTAGCAACATGGTACGTACAACATTCTCATACATTTTCAACTTAGAGATAATGCCAGCACTTGATGAGTTTAAAAATTAAGATTTTGTTCCCCCACCCTATGGCTTATTTCTTAGAAATGCACTCAAATTCTTGAAAACAATAAGATTCCAATATCAACCTCAGGCTTATTTCTAATATGTTTTGCCCTATGTGCATAGTCCAGTGTACTCAAGGTCTCCTCCAGACAATGGACCGCAGGCGATACTGTGGCAATAATGCATGTCTTGGTTCTTCCACCCAATGAATCACGAAGCAAACGGGTGAGCTTGCTATCCCTACATTCCGATTTAGCATAGTAAGTACATAATTGGGAAGGGGAAAAAATCTGGAAAAGATATAAAAACAAGCCAAAGATCTAATGAAAACAACTTTAACCTGTAGGGAACATGTACAAGATGCTCCACAAGAGCATTAATAACTCGTCCGAGAGTTAGCAAGCTTTTGTTTATCTCTCCTGCCTCTCTTGCACGACCCTAGGAAATATACACTCATATTAAACAAAAAAGACAAATATAACAGATTCATTACCGAATTTTACCCAAAGTAAAAAGACAAGACTGAAAAACAAAATTAACTAAAAAGATGTTTTTCTGTCATTTGTAGCCCCAAAGTCAGGCCATAGGCTGGGCTCGTAGCCTGCAATCTCCGAACAAGATTGGCAGGCAATTCCACTGGGCTAATTAGCTTGCTGTGACTTGAAAATAACATGATTTATCTTAATTTAATTACCAAATTCTTGTGTTCAGCTTTTACAGTAAATGTAGATGTCAAAATACCTCCCTAGCACCAGAACGAGAAATATTTTCTGAACCAGCCAAATCAACCAAATTCAGTTTGCCACATTTGATAAGCTCTTCACCTTCTGGGGTTGCTTCTTTGATGTGTATGGTTATGGAAAAAAGGGAATGTGACCGACTGAGAAACAAAATATGTTAACAAACAAGGAGATTGGATTCTGATTATGACTACAAAGGCAATGAAAGAATAATGACCTTGATTGTTTGTTTAATAGAGTTTCTGCGGTGCGACGTTTTGCAAACCCCCTTTCAAGTAGCGTAAAAATCTCACTAGCACTCGTTACAATTTCCTCCTCCAATCCTCTTACAAGAACACCACCTTTCCCATCTTCCATGAGAGGCAACTGTTTTTTCTGCCTATCCTCCAACGCAACTCTGGATATCTCCTCAGGGGCAAGCAAGTCAGTGATCTCCTCATTATACAATTCTAAGAAAGTAACTTTAACACTGTATTCTGCATTTTGACTCTCCAATGTGTCAAAAATTTGCTTCACAGCTCTAGGTATGACACCTGCTTCCAGAGGCAAGTCTCCATTAGGTCCACTCTGTCACAAAATATAGACATGGCATCAGTACTTGAAATGAGTAAGTATAGCAAACTTAAACATGAACTAACCACATAAACAACAAAATACCTTCGACCTCTTACATTCTCCTTCCATGGTGTAAGTTTTTCCTGTGCCAGTTTGTCCATAGGCAAAAATGGTACAATTGAAACCCTCCAGAACTTCATTAACAATAGGAACAACTGCTTGATCATAAAGATCTTTTTGCTGAGCTGAAGGGCCAAAAACCTATATGGTACATGAATTAATGCCAGTATATAACTCAAAGATCATTACAAGTTAGTGTTGGGGTAGTGTGAATCCTCTAATAAGCTATGCTATCAAAAAAAATCAAATACCCGTTTCAGACACTTAGACACTTGGACACGGATGTGACATATGTGTCCGACACTTTTCATTGGATTGGACACTTCACATATATCTGTATTAAACACTATCATTATATATGTATATTGTTGTATAATTACTATAAAATGAGTAAAATGCTTTTTTGACACCGTAACACCATTTTGTCTCACATATTAGGTTAAAAACATAATCATTTTTTTGCCAAGTCCATGTGTCCTTATATTTGATGTTAAAGTATCCGACCTCTAGATGATATGCACCCGCACCCGACACCCATACATGAGTGCATGTAACATGACTGATAAATATCAGACACTAACCACTCGACCGCAAATAACCCAAATGTTTTGGAGTAAATCCATGGTATATTCAAACTTGTGACATGTTGCCCTAATTTTCTAGGTATATATATATAGTTGAAAGGAGCAGCTATCATTGTAATCTCTTGTAACCTTTCTGATCATAGTGAAAATCACAACAACCATAGACGTAACCCCAGTTTTGGAGTGAACCACGTAAACCTTGCATTCTTTGTGTGTACATGTGATTTATCTTTCTTGTGTATTTGTTTGTTTTTGTATTTCGCATTTCACTAATCCTGATTAGGTGTTACGGATTCCTAACAGTCCAAAAACATAATATTAAACTTCACTTGATACATAATTTCCTTGCCCCAATATTTTTGTATGCTATCAGCCTTACTCTCTTATATTTGACTTTCCAAGACACTTAAAAAGCTGTCTTTCAAAGTAAAATGCTGAAAAAACACCATATTCACACTTCATATTGAAAAACCTCTCTTCTAGACATGAAGCGGTACCAAAACAGAACAAGAAACAAATTGCCCACTCTGCCTATAAGTCATCAAATGAACTACTACAGAAAATCTCATCTACAATTTACATCAAAGTAACTAAATTTAGCATTAAAAAAAAATAACCTTTTTTCAAATAAAATACCTTGTCGAACGTGAAAACCCTATCAATGTGTTTCCCAGCAATGTTCTGAGAAACTGCGACTTCCCTCTGGTACTCATTGCAAGTTACCACCTGCGGTGCATTGCTCCGCAACTCTTCTTCGCTAAATGGCCTGAAAACAAACAAATATACATCATAAATCATAAATTAATTCACACAATTGTCAACAATATTCTGCAACAATCTCAATAAAAATAACGAAATTTGTGAAGAAAAATTAGATTAGCCATTCACAACCAGATAAAACCCTAACGCCTAAAAATACAGATGCTTACACTGGTTTATATGTATGTATGCATACATATTTATATATATATATATAGAGAGAGAGAGAGAGAGAGACAGATTGGTACCTGCAACGAAGAAGGACTTGAACATTGACGCCTTTCTCTTTCTCAGGGCGACCAGACATTTTCGAACGACCCAAGTGAGAGAATCGAACACACTACTGTTACGTTGTTTTTGAAGATCCAGCCACGATTCTCTCTCTCTCTCTTTCTCTCTCCGAATTCTGAACGAGAGCGGGATGGGAACGAGATTTGAAATTTGGGAGCCGATCTCATTCTTTTGATCCGACGTCTGACAATTGTAGATCCGACGGTCTGTGTGATTTTAAATTCGGCTTTCGTTTATTTGACCGAATTAGCCCTATCCCTATATATAAAAAATAAATAAATAAAGTATGTATAAAATTATATGAAATGTAAATATATTTTATTTATTTTTTGTCTTTATTTTTCTAAATATATTTTTAAATCTCTCAACTAAACACAACATTGAAAAATTACAATTTTAATAATAAAAGAAAAATTGGAGGATCCCTACCAATCTATCCTATTTCTTTTCTAAATAATTAAAAAATTAATTTTCTATTTTAGGAAGTTACATTTTCAACCACTTTTTCCAACAATACTCGTCCTGTTCGGTAGATCTGTGAGAAAGTACTTATAACTTATACTTAAACAGCTTATAACTTATAACTATGAACATTAGCTGATTTCTAACTTATAAATTAAGCATCTCCTGCCCCACTCAAAGAATAAGCTGATTTCTGACTTCCAAAAAACTATAAGCTATAAGTTATAAGTTATAAACTAAACCAAACACATCAAAATAGTTTAAATTAAGTTAAAAGCTGAAATAAGCAGCTTTTAAGCTGCACCAAACATGCACTCTCTATTCTTTCTATTTGATTTAAATATTATGTATTCATTATTTTTTTATTTAAATGGTAGAAAAATTACATTTCTTTACTATTTTTTAGTTAAATTGTAGACAAATTATAAAATATTATTGAACAGGCAATTAGACATGTGGTGTTTCCAAATTATTAGATGATTTCTGATTATTAAGGACCCAAAATCAAAATTTTTAAATTAAATAAATAAAAATCCAAATAAGAAGCAAAAAAAAAAAAATCTAGTAATTCATTCTTTTCAAAAATGATTATAATCAATAAATAAACGAATCGTGATTGATTCAAAGTGCGAATGATATATAAATTCTGTTTTTTTTTTTTTTTAACTGTCAATGCCATATTGGAACAAAATAATAATTTTATATGTTTAGAAAAGATATAGTGATTCCGTATAAATGGGGAGGGGCTATAGCAACCCTTATATTTTGGGAGTTGGATAAGAAACTGTTGGGGGGTGTTTTTTGACCCAAAAAAAAAAATGTCTTGTTTGTTTTGCTGCCTTCGTAAGTGGTAGGAGTGGACTGTGTATGAGTTAGATTCACTTATGGAAAATCTAGATTTCCCTCTCTCCAACACTAGTTTGTCCAGCACTCTCTAGCTATGTCTAGGATATGAAGGCGCGTAGCAACCAAGGATCCCAAGGCGAGAAAGAGGCCAAGTTTTGTGCATGTCAGTTGATCGCCGAGACGACTACCTAAATGATCGGTGTAATACTTGTCTACCACGGTTATCACCCTTGTCGACCGTCTCTGCCACCTTGTTGCCTGACGACCAGCAAGAGAGCACAGTGCAATGGTAGGATTGAATAGTGCTGGAGAGGAGGCGGACCCTAGAAAATCTATGGAAGGATTAATACTCTAAGGGCATGTTTGATTGGGTGGATTAGAGCATAGGATTGGGATTATTAATCCGTTGACCCAATTATCGTATGTTTGTTTTAACATTTTGGTTTAAGATTATTAATCCAATGGATAATTAATCCAACAAATTTGTAGGATTATTAGTAATGAGGTAGAAGTGGGATTATTAATCCAATGGATATTAATCCAATTGGATAGTGAATACCACACTAATTTAATAGGATTATTAATACTTCACTATTAATCTTGTGAATCAAATAAGACCTAAGAGTGTGTTTGATTGGGGGACTATTCACTATTCGGATTACTTATCCGAACGAGTGAGTAGTCCATCGTTTATTTTTTTTAGTCCGCCTGACATGGAGTCCGGCCGGACTCCTTATCCCCCATACGGGGGATTATACTATCTCGGGAGGGTGTAGGACAGTTTTGGGGAGACAATCTACTGTTGGGATTAGGTGATAAAATAACCATTTTGACCCTCTACTATTTAATTATGTATTATATTTAGTAAAATTCAATAAAATTTAAATGTCATAATTTAAAAATAAAATAATTTTATTTTACTTTTTATTGCCTAGCGGATCAACAATCTACTACAGTGACTAGACTAGCTCACCTATGGGGGCACGGGATTGATACTTAGGCCTAGTTTGGGATCTACTATATAATTCATCTTTTCATCTTTTTATCTTTTTTTCATCACATCACCTCTCCACTTTTCTGCACATCTTTTCGTAAAAAGACAAAAAATGCACTTTTTTAGGACACCCCAAACCAACCCTTAAGTAGCAAAACACAAAAATAAATTATTTATTTTTATGTATTTTTATATTAATTGAGCTTAAAAAGTACAAAAAAATAATAATTATAATATTAAAAATTAAAAATTATTAATTTTATATATTAATCTGGTGATGGATATTAATATCACCACATTACTAATTTCTTCATTTAATCTCACTCTACTCATAATCCCTTCAAATCTAATCCGCCAAATAAACATAGCCAAAACTTCTTATTTTGACTAAAAAGTAAGTATATAAGGGATCTGTTGGGGATACTTTTACACACCCCCCTCCCTCCCCCTCCCTCCCATTAGTTTTATATATTTTTTACTTCAACATTTAAATTTTTTTTTTCACTTTAACCCCTAGCGTTTGTACCTCTCTTTTTTTTGTGAGTAAATTACAAATACACCTCTTGAGATTTGCTTAAAATACGAATTGCTCATTGTGATTTGAAAAATTACAAAAACCGCTCTGTTAGAATTTTTTTATTTAACAGAATTAATTGAAAAAGTGAAATTTATAACTGTTCACCTATACAATAATAAAATTATTCGAATTATTAATTGAAATAAAATTTTAGCTTTATTAAAAACTGTTAATTAACTTGATGATTTATTAATAAAAGGACCTATTTGTTATGAAATTAGAAACCTTAGGGGGCATAATGTAATTTCTAGAATCACGGGATAATTTGTAATTTAAGTAAATCTCAAGGGGTATGTTTATAATTTATCCTTTTTTTTTTTTTTTAATTTATCCAATTTTAGATGAAAAATATCACGTGGGCAGCCATGTGGCGCTAGGTAGTAGAATTGATAAATTACATTTATCCTTTTAAGTTTCACAGTTTCTCATTTTCACTTCTATTTTTTTCTAAATTTCGCTATTAATATTTATAATTTTTCCCAATTTACTTCTAAAACCAATTTTTATCAAATTTTAAGGCTCAAAATTTAAAATTCAAAACCCAAAACCTAAACTCAAATTTTAACCCCCATCTCTTTCTCCTCTTCAAATTCCCTTAAAAACTTCCGCTACTCCTTCAACTTCCAACATGCCACCACCTCTCTATCTCCATCGCCCCTCTCCGTCCATTTCTTTCATTGTCCCGCCTTGTATCACGACCATTCATTCATAAACACCCAAACATCCTTTTGTTTGGTTGAGTTTTTATAAATAATTTACTTTCTGATATAAGTTTAAAAATTAGTTTGCTGCAAAGATGACTTTCTCATGGTGGGGCAAGAATAGTTTTTGTAAATTCAAAATATATTTGCTTGTAATTGTTTTTGGAATAATTGCAAAAAAGTGGTATATAAACTCAAAATATTGCAAAGGGATTGAAATACAAGACTTGCACAATCTAATGCATATATTGCTTGTACTTTCATGATATTGCAATTATTTTGAGTTGATACAATACAAAAATATACTAATTATTTTCATATGACAATCTCCACAACAAAAACTATAATCCATTTCCATGACTTATAAATCAAACAGATAAATCATGCTCAGTTTATATAACTCACAAATCACGCAATATACTGGATTAAACACTAACATTCCTTATTCACTACACTGTATTAACCACTGACTTCCAATAAATAGAATAAAATAAAATATCCAAGCAGGATTGAATAAATAACAGCATATTATCTTACCTAATACAAGACAATCAAAAAACAAAAACAAAAGGGTATGCCCATCTCTCAAGTAATCTGAAATAATCTTACATTAACAAATGCCCCAAAAGAACAAGTATTGTGGAGGAATAACGCAGGGCTTTTCCCTCATATACAACTCTGATTAACCTATAATTTGCTAAATCCCAAGTAAGGATTTATTTAAGTTTCCATTGACATGTTACATTTTCCACTACCAAGTATTACAAGCAACGGACCTATCTGCTTCCTGGCATTTTTCAAAGTGCAATGATGAGAGTGTGCATGAAAAAAATACAAATACAAATCAGATAAACATCGTGCACGCAAATGACAATCCCCGCACCTCCTATCAATTGAGTTCGCCCAGAGGTGAGCGTGGTATGAGAGATGGCTTTAATTCCTTAACTTCAAATGATTCATATGAATGGTTTTCTCGAAACTCCTCTACCAGGGCCTCCATTGGCATGGCTCGAAGAGATTCAATTGTCCCCTTACATGGAACATCTGGCTCACATCTGATTGGTGTTGTGCCGGTTGGCTCATAATCCTGGGCATTATTATTTTAAAGCAATCAGGATATCAACCCAACTATATTTTGAATAGGTCAACAGCAAATATATGCAAGTAATCATGATGAATTCATACAAATGTTTATAATTAGATTAATTTCCTTCTTTTTTTTATAGGTAACAAGCAAAGAGAGCTGATAAAAAGCTTGTGAGGAAAAAAACATGTTCTCAAATTTATCCTGAAAAAAAAAATGATTGAATTAATCCAGATAGTAATGTTGGTTCTTGAATGCATAATCTCAATTTTTTTTTTACATCTGGGCTTCCTTAAAATAAGCATAGTCAGGCAAAGCTATCTTCAGAATTTAAAATAATAATAAAAAAGGGTTACAACTTACACAAAAAAAAAAAAACAATGCTCAATTAGTACACATTAATGTGTTTGGGAGAGAGAAGATTGAGTACACACCTAACCTTTGGCATAATGCACAAAATGGTGGCCTCAAGACTTGAACCCATAACTTTAAGGGTACAACTTACAACAGATGGTCAAAAAACATATGTGATTTCGTTTCCCTTACCCTGTAAAGTTCTAGGCTAAAGCAATCAAATTCAGTCCCCAAACCTTTATATGTATTACATGGACAATAACGCTATGTTTGGATATTGAATTTGTGAAGAGAAAAAGAAGGAAAGGAAAAATATAGGAAACGACAATGAAAAATCAAGTAAAAGAAGCTAAATTCCTAGTCATTTGTTTGGTTGGGTTTCAAAAAGGAAAAGAAAATGGCTGGGTATTTATCATTGTTTGTTTGATTACCCGAAAATAATGAATATGCTCAAGTAATTTTATTTCCATTAACCAATCCAAGGCTAACATAGCGTAAAGAACAAATAACATAGTTTGTACCACAGTGAAGTGTTGGGATGTGAAAGCAATGGTTTTATCCTTCGTAGAGGCGAAAGTGCTAAGCTTTAAATTCCTCGACGATGCTTTAAACAGTAGTTTGTCGTTAAAAGTGTGATAGTTTGGGTTCAAGGGGGGAGGCCAAGCACACATCTCTGCTGAAATTCACTAATCATGCGATCAGATGAGTAAGATGCAAGATCAACATACCATATATTTCTGCTGGAAGGTATCCACGGTTTTTTGTTCAATAGAAGCAGATTGGACAGAGTGATCCTCCCGGAGAACCTCAATAGTATTTGCATGAGCCTTGACTGTGGCCAAAATATCACTTACAGAGGCACACTCTTGCTCTGATACACCTGCAAAAAAAAAAGCAAACCGACAAACATAAAAGAACACTCCTAATTCATTTAAATATAATTCATTTGAATAACACCTGAATAATAAACTCAAAGTAATTCCCTTTATTTTGGATCTGACAAAGACAAGATTCAATCCAAGGACCCCAGTGTGACAACATTGACTAATACATCCAAACAACTAGCTGAAACCTTAAACCCTAATGAACAACGTTTTCTTATGATACATAAATTCCCCAATATTGTGCAATCCACAGATAATTGTTGAAAATTTCCTAATCAAAGGTGTAATTGTCTCCCTACAGTCTATAGGGTAGCCAGCTAGAAACAGTTTTTTTTTTTTTCAAAAATAGGTTTGTATGATTCGTCGTTTAACTATTTACCTTAATAACAATTCGAATCACATTGATACAAGAATACAGTGGTAAATCAATCATTTAAATAATGCTCAATTCTAAACCAAGTCATGTTGTTCAAAAGGACTTAGAGATTTCATTTGACAAAAAACAAACTCGGGATAGACATCTAACATAACAAGACAAGTTTGAAAACAATTACAAAAAATTGGAAACAAATGGCAAATAAAATTAAACATGAACTATATAGCATACAAACTGCACAAGTCAAGATTGTAACAACACTCACGATCAATGTGCTGAATGAAATCTTCACTATTCTTCGCCACATCTTCTTCAACTGTAGTCCTTGCCAAAGCAATCTCAGTATCATGTTGCTCGTTACTATCTGACACATCTCTGGAACAAAAAGATGAACAATTAACTCAATACAATATTCATATCATACTGTAGCTAAAAGGTTAGGAACTTAATTACATATTAATCAAATTATATGGCGACCATGTCACTGCCATTATACATACCCAAAACCAGAACCATACATAACTAGAAAAATTCTAAAATTTTCTCCTCATAACACATATTCATTACTTCCAGGTACATTGACATCAAAGTTACAAATATTAGAAGCCATAGAGTACTGAGATTTTAATATTCTTCTGTTTCTTGACAAATAAGGTGAGAGCTAAGCTAACACAACTGACCTGACAAGGGAGACCAATGTCGAGACATTTTGACTTCCAATTTCATTGATGGACTCATGTGTCCTTTTCCAATGCTTGGAAGCTGTTTCAGCAGTGTTTACACTGTCAAGACAAAACAGAAACAAGCAACAAAGTTAACCAGTAGTAGAATATAATACAAATGTCACTGTCCAAAGCAGAATTAGTACAAGGTCACCAACCAAAAAGGAATGAGGTAAGTAAAGGTCAACATGCAAACAATACAGATACAATAGGATCAAATTAGAGAACACTGCAACAGCCATTTCTTACCATTGCTGGAAAAGTAACTCCATACGGCAATGTTTAGCAGCAGAGAAATCAGCACAATCTTTCGCATCATTCTCTGCTTGCACAGAGAACTCCTGCCATTTTCGTTTTGCATCTGTTGTTATACCCTCCATTGAGGAAACATGCCCATCCAAAAATGTCTTATTTCCTATAACAGTATCTTTGAGATGAATGAGCCGTGCATCCACCTATTAGCCAAACCGTTAGTCATTCCTGAGAATAATACAAAAGCACAAAAGCACAAAAATTAGTTAAGACACCAAACAAACCAGCTCTTTTTGGCGACGAATGTGACTAGAAACTAAGTTGGTCACATCAGCAATAAGCTTCTCTGCATCTGATGTTGATTGCTCCTGCATAAATAAAGCTTAAGTGGTCAAACATATAAATCTTAACATTTTAACTCTACACATAAGATCTAAAAATGTACCTCATAAGCCTTTTGGAATTCTTTGATACTCGTCGTCTGAATTTCATCAACTTGGGTTGCATGACTTTGAAGATTTTTTGACTGTTCGATAAGCTGATGGAGAAATCCATAAGTGAACTCTGAGATATTCTTTGAGTGCTCAACACTTGCATGAAATCTCTGTACAATTCAACAATCATGATGAATAATAAGAAATTTGAAATATATATAGGTTTAATAACAGTAAGACAAGCAGCAAAAGACATTTAGGAAAAATACACAAAAATGTTGAACAATCCTGCAATTTCATTCGCAAATCAACTTATTAAACAGCCTCTACATGCAATTTACAGAATTTGCAGAAATTTTTTCAGTAAATTAGTGATCAAAGTTGAAACTGCAGGCAACATTTGTCAAAAGGTGCCATGAAAATTTATACTTGGCAAGAAACTAGATATTCTTAAATGAAATGAAATACAATTGAGTCAAACCTGTCGAAGCTCTCTAGCAAAATGTGCCATTTCCCCTTGATGAGTTGATAGAGTGCCTTGAAGATCATCAAAAATAGAATTTGCTTCAACAGCCTCTGCAGCTAAAAACTGATTCCAAAATAACAGAATAAAAGAAAAAAGCAAAAAGCAAAATGTATTAACTTACCGTCTACAACAACGATGCCAATATAATGAAAAGCTTTGTAGATCATAAGATGCAAGAAAAAATGAAATTGCTGCTACCTACTTGTTCGATAGAATGTATATTAGAAGAAACTGAAGCTGAAATCTCCTCCACAGCTGCATTAGAGCTCGCATTGTGCAGGCGAACAACATTTTGCATAGCCTCCATGTGAGAAATATATAGTGCCCTTGAAGCAGTCATCTTTTTCTTCAAATCAATGACAGCCTATGAAAGGAATTTTGCTAAAATCAAGTGTGTTGAAACTCAATCTCATGCAAAACAAGTACTTATAAGCTGGTGGCAAATTAAAATATAGTAATACAAGATTAACATATGTATAGAGAGAGAGAGAGAGAGAGTAGAATAACAAGATCTGCAAAAATAAATACCTTATTGTGAATGGCCAAAAAGAAATGACAATGTTTCTCAATGCACTGAAGGTGTTCACTTTGTCGAGACATTGATATTGCCACCGTATTACAAAGGGAGCCTAGTTGCTGTGCAAGCTCCGTTTGAAAATCGTTCACAACTGACCTGTTATCAGCATTCAGTTTGTCTTCTCTTGCTACAAAAAATCACATCATAGCACCAGTCAGGAATTTATGTCAGCAATCAATTTAGTAAGTTATAACCAACACTACGTACCAATTTTCAAATATAATGAAGCATTATCCTGCAAAGATTTCTCCAAGTCAGACCGCAAGACACTTGCTTGATGAGCCAATGCATTTTCTGTTCCAATTATTCGGCAACATTATTGAGAAGCAGCTAGCAAAGAAATTCCAACAACAGAAATATTCAAGCATACCTGCTTTCTTCTGCTCGGAGATAATAAAATCACACTCCTTCAGAGCATACTGACACCTCCTTAATTCTTCTTCAGTGCTAGCCAGCAATTTGCTTGTTTGGTTCAAGTTTTTCTGCAAAACTTTCAATTGTATGATAAGAATCTAAGGATGAATCCTTAAACCATATATAGCCACATGCAGATACAACTTACCTGGGTGGCATCAAGTTTGTTGCTTAAATCAGAGCCTTTTTGAACCTGATCATCAAATTTATCTTGCAATTCCTCAAGTTGCTGGTCATAGCAAATCAAGTATGGGAAGTGAAACAAATTAACACACAATCACATGATAGACCAAATTCTTTTATTTTTACAGTTGCTTAAAAAAAACTGACCTTCTGATTAGTTTCTATTGTAACCACCATTTGTTCAATCTGATCGGCCATTGCCTAAACATGATGAAGGAAGATAGAAGATTAAGAAGAGACTGTTAGATACATAGACATCAGAAAATCAATGGTGGAACGGCAAACGAAACCTATATCAAAAATTATTTATCAATCCAGGGACAATTTGACCTATGTACTAAGAAACTACCATGGTACTGATCATAAAAAATTTACTGGATAGTCAACCACACAACAGCAATACACTTGCTAACAGCAAATGAATCTAATTAGTGCATTGTCGAGTCTATTAATGGGCAAGACTTAGGTTCAATGATTGCAAATAAATATCATTTAAGT
Organism: Camellia granthamiana; assembly: GCA_036172215.1. Lineage (NCBI taxonomy): Eukaryota > Viridiplantae > Streptophyta > Magnoliopsida > Ericales > Theaceae > Camellia > Camellia granthamiana. Next base: position 30,360,118 of record CM069905.1, on the reverse strand, counting down.
ACAGTGCTGCTTAAACAGGGAAAGAAAAGAACAAAGGATGAGACCAGTGCAGTACCTTCTTTTCACTCTCCTCCTGATAGTATCGTTCCTTTGGCATATAGACACCATTTTTCTCACGTGCAGCATATACCTCTGGATAGTGAGGAATAAATAAAGAATAAATTCACTAAAAAAATATAGCTAGAATAAGTAAATGAATCTAGAAGTATCTCTTTATCAAAAACAGGAATCCCAAAGGTTTTTACCTGCCTTAAGTCGTTCAATTTCACCATAAAGATCCTTTATAAGGGTTGATTTCATCATTTTCTGGTTGACCTATAAAAACAGTAAAATAATATTAAAAGATCATTTAAAAATTGAGAACCAAAATTTAGTTTAAATACTTAAATGCACTGGCCCACTCGTTTAGACCATCAAGATCTACAACACAAAGGTAATCCATGCCAACAGAAATATGACAAATGCATATTGCACCCATCCAAGCTGAGCTCTTCGTAGACTGGTTCTTTGTGAAATTAAAACATTTATAGCACTTTCATCCAGGAAATTACGAGCAGCATGGTACAGCATTCTTATACATTTTCCATTTAAAGATAATGCCAGCATGACTAGCAACAAGGTACAAAATTCATCAACAAAATTCCACTTAGAGATAATGTCAGCACTCGATGAGTTTAAAAAATAAAATTTTGTTCCCCCCACACACCTGGAGAACACAGTCTTTGTTATGCACAAATAGTAAAGTATAAGTATATAAACCAGTATGTCAAGGTGCGTGCATGTACATATATGTTGACATAGTGGGTGTTTGGGAAGTGAGTTTTTTTGTAGGTTTTTTTAGTTGTAGTATATTATTGGAGAAATTTTTTTTGTGTTTGGAAAAATAGTTGGGTTTTTTTGTGGTTGGATGTGATGTTTGTGAGAGAAAAAGTGAAATGATTATGGGATTTGATATGATATTTTGTTTAGATTTGTTTTTTTTTTGTTATGTAACCAATTTGTCTTTTAGTGAAAAAAAACTAAAAAAAACCAAAAAACAAACTTCCCAAACACCGCCATACTTCAGTAACACAAACCAGTCTAATAATGATAAGAAGCTAACTCAGTCGAAGAAACACTGGGGAAAATAAATAAGATGGTTTCCAAAAAAAATTACAAATAAAAGAAAAATCTAGAAAGCAGATGAAGAAATGCACTCAAAGTCATGGAAAAATAATATTCCAAAATCAACCTCAGGCTTGTTTCTAATATGTTTTGCCCTATGAGCATAGTCCAGGGTACTCAAGGTCTCCTCCAGACAATGGACTGCAGGTGATACTGTGGCAATAATACATGTCTTAGTTCTTCCACCCAGCGAATCACGAAGCAGACGGGTGAGCTTGCTATCCCTAAATTCCAATTTACAATAGTAAGTATAGAAGAACAAAAAAATCTGAAAAGGACATGAGAAGAAGCTAAAGATCTCTGGAAAACTTTAACCTGTAGGGGACATGCCCAAGATGCTCCACAAGAGCACTAATAACTCGTCCAAGAGTTAGCAAACTTTTGTTTATCTCTCCTGCCTCTCTTGCACGACCCTAGGAAATAGACACTCATATTAACTAAAAAGACAGATAGAACAAATTGATTATCCAATTTTACCCAAGCTAAAATGACAAAAGAAAGAAAAAGAAACTTAACTATAAAAAAATATTGTTTTTAGTCATTTGTAAATGTCAAAATACCTCCCTAGCACCAGAACGAGAAATATTTTCTGAACCAGCTAAATCAACCAAATTCAGTTTGCCACATTTGATAAGCTCTTCACCTTCTGGGGTTGCTTCCTTGATGTGTATGGTTATGGAAAAAAGGGAATGTGACCGACTGAGAAACAAAATATATTAACAAACAAGGAGACTGGATTCTGATTATGACTACAAAGACAATGAAAGAATAATGACCTTGATTGTTTGTTTAATAGAGTTTCTGCGGTGCGACGTTTTGCGGACCCTCTTTCAAGTAGAGTAAAAATCTCACTAGCACTTGTTACAATTTCCTCCTCCAATCCTCTTACAAGAACACCACCTTTCCCATCTTCCATGAGAGGCAACTGTTTTTTCTGCCTATCCTCCAACGCAACTCTGGATATCTCCTCAGGGGCAAGCAAGTCAGTGATCTCCTCATTATACAATTCTAAGAAAGTAACTTTAACACTGTATTCTGCATTTTGACTCTCCAACGTGTCAAAAATTTGCTTCACAGCTCTAGGGATGACACCAGCTTCTGGAGGCAAGTCTCCATTAGGTCCACTCTGTCACGAAAAGTAGACATGGTATCAGAACTTGAACCGTATAGTATAGCAAACTCTAACAAGAACTAACCACATAAACAACATTACCTTTGACCTCTTACATTCTCCTTCCATGGTGTAAGTTTTTCCTGTACCAGTTTGTCCATAAGCAAAAATGGTACAATTGAAACCCTCCAAAACTTCATTAACAATGGGAATAACTGCTTGGTCATAAAGATCTTTTTGCTGAGCTGAAGGACCAAAAACCTACATACAACATGAATTTAACTTAGTATATAAATCAAAAATCATACAAGTTAGTGTTGGTGTACTATGTATGATTCCTCATAAGTATTGGACACTAACCACTCGACTGCGAATCCACCCCGAATTTTTTGGAGTAAGTGTATTATGATATTTCCGCACTTGTGACATGTTGCCCTAATTTTCTATGTATTTAGTTGAGGGGAGGCAGCTATAACTACATAGAAAACAATGAATCTTTCTTGTACATAACTATCACACTTTAACTAAAAACAACGTATTTATAGTTGGCCTAATTTTCTTGTCTATTTTTCTCTAGAGTCCTGTTGCAAACAATGAATTGAAAAACTATGACAATAATCCCAGGCCAAATTTCAATATTAATGCGTACACCTTAACATGGCCCCATTTGGTGTAGTTGTTAAAACAAATTATAGATTATGACTTTAATCAAAAGTTGTTAATCCGTTTGGTGTAACTGTTGGATTATAGATTTAAGTTACTGAGTAGTATTTGTTAAATAAACTATGAAATAACTTTTTCAATTAACTTTTATTTTTTGTCATTCACTACTTGTCTACATTTCTTATAAAAAATAATAATAATATTCTATAGTCCATTTGAGTCTTTTTCTATTTTTAAAAAAATAAAAAATAAAAAAATCTAAGAGTATAACCGTAAATTAACATGTCTACAGCAGAAGTTGATAATCAGAAGCAAGGGTTGAGCAACTTCTCAAAATCAATTTTTTTGACTTAAAATAAGTTATTAGAATCAGAAGCTCTTTAAAATAAGTTTAATCAAACGGTCCAAAATAGCTTTTCAAAAGCCAGAAGCCATAAGTTAAACACCCCTATTGATGAAGGCTTAACTTTCAAGGTTCAGTCGCTTAAATGGGATGCAAAGTCACAATCCAAATATTGAGTTAAAATTGATTTCTAAATACATAATTTTCTTGCCGCAGTATATTTCAATGCTATCAGCCTTACTCTCTTATTATTCAAGTTTCCAAGACACTTAAGAATCTGTCTTTCAAGTTATATGTTGAAAAAACAGTGTCTTCAATCACATTGGAGGAATCATATGGAACTAGCTATAACCTAGTCTTGAAAATCAATAAAATCTATTATGAAGATGCCACTGCTCCTTACATATTGATGACGTAAACGGAATAAGAAACAAATTTCCCACTCCACCTATAACTTATCAAATGAACTACAAAAAGCAAATCTCATCTACAAATTACAACAAATTAACTAAAAATAAAAGCCCTTTTTTAAAATCAAATACCTTGTCGAATACGAAAACCCTATCGATGTGTTTCCCCGCAATGTTCTGAGAAACTGCGACTTCTCTCTGGTACTCATTGCAAGTCACCACCTGTGGCGCATTGTTCCGCAACTCTTCTTCACTAAATGGCCTGAAACAAACAAATATACATGATAAATCATAAATTACATAAATTCACACTATTGTCAACAAGATTCTGCAACAATCTCAATAAATAAATAAAAAAGAAACCAAATTTCTAAAGAGGGATTGGATTAGTGATTCACAACCTGAGGAAATCCTAAACCCTAAAAATACTACACAGGGCAGACGCTTACACAGGTATATATGTATGCATATATATATATATACACGGAGAGAGAGAGAGAGAGAGAGAGATTGGCACCTGCAACGAAGAAGGACTTGAACATTGACGCCTTTCTCTTTCTCGTGGCGACCAGACATTTTCGAACTAAGCTAAGAGAAGAGAATCGAACACTGTTACTCACAGATTTGATTCTCTCTCGTCTTCTCTCTCTCTCTCTCTTCCTTTTCCTCTCTCTACACTCTCTCTCTCTCTCTGTGAATTCTGAATGAGAGCGGGACTCTCTGTCTCTCTCTCTCTCTCTCAATTCTGAACTCTCTCTTCCTTTTCCTCTCTCTCTCTCTCTCTGAATTCTGAATGAGAGCGGGATCGGAGCGAGATTTGAAATTTGGGAGCCGCTCTCATTCTTTCGATCCAACGGCTGCTATCTGACAAGCGTAGATCTGACGGTTTGTGCGATGTTGAAATTCAAGTTACATTCATGTGACCGAATTAGCCCTATATTTTTAAATTCCAATTTTGAACGATTGGAATAAGTTATTTTAGTTAGTTTTTGCTATTTTAATTTGGCTACAAAAATTAGGCAGCATTTGTTAGAATTTTAGAATTATGATTTCATAATAGAGTTATATTTTAAGCTTATGAGTTTTAAAATTATGATTTGAGTGTAGAAAATTTATTTGTTTATGAGTTTTAAATTGAGTTTGAAATTTTTAATATGACATATAATATTTAATTCAAAAATTCACAACTCATAACAAAACATGCAATCCAAAATTCTACTCAAAATTTGTAAAAAAATTTAAAAATATTTGAAAATATTTTTTTATCTAAAATATAAAAATAACATGTGTAAAAAAAATAAATAAATAACTGTTCTGGTTAATCGGCCGGATGTCCGGAGAACATCCGGAAGGATGACCGAGTAGACATGTTTTTAAAAGTAGGTGTGAAATCGATTTTCTAATACGGTATCCAAATAGACAGTTCAGGTGAAGGGGTGGAATCAACTTTCAAAAACTGCACCAAACAGAGCCTTATGTTTTGAATTATAATTGATTTTTTTTTTATAATTAATTTAACAATTGTGAGAGAAAAAATTAAATAATTATAATTTTATTGTGACATTTTATTTTATTAACTATTTTAATTCAAATCATACTTTCCAAATAAGGCCAAAATATGGAAATGCATAGCCAATATTTTAAAAATAAAATGCTTAAGTCTATAAAATGTAACTTTTAAATTTTTGGGAAAAGTGGGTGGTTGGGGCACTTTATTACAAAACTATGAGACATTTTTATGGGATGTAACCTTTTTTTTTTTATTACAGAGAAAAAATTTACACTCATGCATTTGTAATTATTTTTGGCTAAATAGTCTGATTTGCAAAAATGCTTCACACCCCCACTGGGGGTCAACACCTAGTGAGGTGTAGGCCCATGATTGGATAAAAAAAATTGTTTTTTTTTTTTTTGGGTCTTCAGCCAGTGGGGGCGCGCCACGTCACTGGGGGCACGACCCCCACTGGGGGTATGCAGCAAGACTCTTTTCTTTAAATTATCTTAATTGTGTTGACCATGTGTTTTGTTTAGAATCTAAACAATTAAAACTTATAATCTCCTATCATGTTAATATAAATGAATTTAAGAATAATGTTTTAAATTTTAAAACATAACTTTCATTACTTCTCCCGCGTTTGAAAGCTTAAAACTTTATAAAAAATTACTATAAATTATCACATTCTTTTTTCTTTTTTCTTTTTTGCTTTTTGTTTTGTAAAAAATCAAGTAGTCAATTTCCAAGTGAGATAAGTCATTTCCAAAATACACTAGTATAAATTTTTTTTTATTTTTTATTACATACTATTGTGAGAACACATTCGTTAGTTAACACACTTTTTGTATGAGAATTAGTGTATAATGGATTTTTTAAAATTATTTAGATATATAACTAGCCTTATAAGAGGACCAAAGAAAAAGGAAAGAGAGTAGAGGTGACAAATTTAACTCAAACTCATAATAAGCTCACTCAATTATATCCATTTAAATAAGTAAAACTTCTACTTTTATTATTGCCACCGTGGCCACTCCACCACCATCACCACCTCCATCAGCCCTATCATCACTACCACTTTGATGAAAATCTTATTCAAATGTCTTGATAGAGCTTTAACATTGTGTGGCAACACTTTATTAATCCTGATGTAGCTGATCCATCTAAATAAATAAATAAGTGATTTTTGGCATGCGTTAAAATATCACATGCTGTTTTAGCACATTATCATATTTAGGTCACAATTATCTTATTTAAGTCATATCACTTCTCTATCATATATTTTCAAACCCAATCTATATTTCACATTTTTTTTTGTAAAAAATCAAAAAGTATACTAATTTAGTATTTCCCAAATAACCCCTTGAATCAACTCATATTGTTGCAGTTCACTCTGTGAATCATTAACACCTCCATCACCTCCAATATTCTACCTTTGTTTCTACTCTACCATTCCTCCGCTACCACTCTACCAACATCGCTATCATTCTCACATCACCACTACCACTATCACTACTATCTATTGCTAAAATAAATGACAAATGTCAACAAATTAGTTGAGTTCACTTATCTAATGAGAGAATTTGTATTAAATTGTTTTAAATGTGAAACCCGTGTTGACCCAATTAATCTGGCCATTTTTTTTTTTTTCAATCAAAGAAAGTATTACAAGCAAATCAGGAGCAAAAAAGCAAAACACTGATGAGCCAGAAACCCAATTGGGAGGTAGACAGCCATAGAGGGAATCTTAGGTCCAGGACGGTGCAAAATATCGGTCCCGTTTGGTAGAGTTGTGGGAAAGTGATTATAATTTATAACCTAACAGCTTATAACTTATAACTGTGAACATAAGTTGATTTTTGACTTATAAATTAAGCTTCACCTCCTCCATTTAAAAAATAAGTTGATTTTTGACTTACAAAAAGTTATAAACTGTATTGTTAAGCTGAACCAAACATATCAAAATAGCTTAAATTAAGCTAAAAGCTAAAATAAACTGAAAATAAACCCTACCAAACAGGGTTATTGTTTAATTTATTAAAATTATATCAATTTATATTAATTTGTACCGTTCTAATTGTTAATCGCAGTTTAAACATTGAAATTTATAATATGTTTTTTAAACTGTTCTGCTCCACTATAGTTAATACATATATATTTTTTAACATCTAATGAAATATCAAAGTAAATATGAATGTGAAAGAGATTTAAGATATGAAATTTATTACAAATTAGTAATTATATATATAAAACATATTATATAAAATTACTGTGTTATATATACATATATACAAAATATTATACAAATTAATGTTTTATATTATGCAAATGTATGATAATTAGTTAGAATATTATTCAACTAATCCATCAAAAACTGTCCAAACAGCAATTTGTCAATCTGTTAATCTACCAAGCCGCCATTCAATTTGTAATTTTACTCTCAAACCATCCAAATCGCATCGCGTACACCCCTACTTAGGCCACCCAATGAATCAATGTCGCCCATTTGCTACGTCTAATTAGCCTTGGTTTGGCTAATTTAGTTGGGCAAAAAAGCACAAAAGACAGATTAGACTAAGGGATTGTTTGAAATGATCTAAATAAGTGTACTTTTTAACTTTTTAAGAAAAAACGTGAAATATGGGTAGAGAGATGGACTTGTTTGGTTTGTTTTTCAGACAAATTTTTGAGAAAAATTATCTACAAACAAATTTTCAAGAGTAATCAAACCAAACAAATTTTTTTAGAAAAAATCTCAAAATTTTGCTTGGTTACTACTTTTCAAAATCACTCTCTCTCTCATACACATCAAATCAATCATTTTTTTAAAAAACTCTCTTCCCAAAACAATTTTCCAAAACTAGTTTTGAAAAAAGGCAAACCAAACAAGTTTTCGTACTTTTTATCTCAAAAACTACTCTACAAACACGAACCAAACAAGCCCGATGCTATTTAACTAAGATGATGTGACTTAAATAAGATAGTGACTTTTGAACTTTTTAGTTTTTTTGAATTATGCCAAACTAAGCCTAAATAAGTTAATATAACAAAATATTACACTAAAATTATAATTATTTTACTTTTTTTCTCACAAAAGTCAAAAAAATAAAATAAAATAACTAAATAAATTTTTTAGTCCCGAGTTAAAAAAGTCCTAACTAAAAAAAATCAACTAAAAAAATCAATGCCAAACGGGGACTTAATAAGTAAGAGAGGAGCAAACATAAGATAGAACAGTGCCTCAAGCTCCAAGTTTTGTATGAGACCCAATTTTTGAGGCCCACTGTGTCTAGAACATCGACAAAGCCCAATATGAAGTTGATTTAAAGACCCACAAGAAAATATCTATGACCCCCAAAAAAAAAAACCACAAAGAAAACTCTGTGGTGCCTAGTAGTACCCGTTTAGAAATATGGGTATTTTATGGGCCAGTCTTGTTTGGAAGGATTATTACTCAACAGGTCCATAATGAAGACTATTTTACCTATAGGTCTTGAATATTTTTGTTTATTTCATTCTTGTCCTCATATTTTATATCCAGATCTGTGCGATGAAAGCTGAAAAATAAAAATAAAAAAGAAGCGCTCTCTCTCTCTCTCTATACATTCCTCCATCAACGACCATTGCCAAGCACCGCCGCTTCAATTGTCGTCATTGTCGGCGACCTCAACCGGCATCTTCTTCCACTTCACCATTACTTCTACCTCCACCGTCGTTGCCGACCACTGCTGCCTCCACCTCCATAGTCGTCGTCGCCTCCACCTCTAGATCTAGGATCTATGCTCTTTGTTCTTGTCTTTCTTTCTCTCTCTATCTCTCTCTCTCTCTGTATATTGGAGGAAGATCCTAGTGACAAATCTGTTTAAACCAGTGATAAATTTGTTTAAATTAGTGATAAATCAGTGACAAATTTGTTTAAATCAGTGATAAACCGGTGATAAGTTTGTTTTTGTGAATTTATCACTGTTTAAACCAATAATAAGTTTGTTTTTGAGAATTTATCACTGAAATTTGTCATTGTTTAAACTAGTAATAAGTTTGTTTTTGTGAATTTATCATTGAAATTTGTCATTGTTTAAACCAGTGATAAGTTTGTTTTTATGAATTTATCACTGAAATTTTTGAGTTATAGTGTTGAATGTAGGGGTAAAAGTAGAAAACGTTGTTTGAACCAGTGATAAATTTATCACTGTTGAATATTTTGTAAATTTGTTTTTGTGAATTAGTAAATGTGAGGATGTGATTTTATGAATTAGTGAGTGAGTGTGTATGTATGTGAGTATGAGAGAACAAAATGAACAATATATAAGGAACAAAAGGAAGACAATATATAGGGAAGGGCTCACAGGGGAGAACTCGTGAGCAGTTTCTTTGTTTCACGCATGTGGTGTGATATTAAAGGGTAAAATTGGAAACGGAAATAAGACAGGACTTGGCCAGTATTAATTTACTTCTATGGGACCGGCTGGTAAGTCCCCCTAGAAATATCCACCTCCAGCCTACGAAGAATCTGTTAGTTTTTGGAAAAAATTTAAATAAGTCTATATTTAAAAACAATTACATTTCAGTGAAATTTTTTATAAATATTAATAATTAAATTATTAAATTTTTCCACCAACTTGTAATAATTTTGTGAAAATACCATTGGGTAATAATTTCCCCTTAATTTTTTAGCAAAGAGTTTTATGCAGATGTTAATTAATAAAATTTAAAATAATTACAAATTATTTACGTCATTTATTACTATATGATAATTTTAAATTTGTTAATGAGTTCTCTTCGCAAACTTATTAATAAGTACCTAGTATAACTTGTTTTTGTATTGTCTTAGTCCATTATGACCATGTTATGGGCAATTTGAGCTCAATGCATAGCTCGTTTTTATGCATCTTCAGAGATTATGTGTGTAAATCATTGAAAAGTTCAATTAATCTTATAATCATAGTCATGTGAACTTTAAAAAAGAAAATATAATTTTTTTAAATCACAAGAATACTATGTAATCAGACAAAAATTAAAGGTGTGAGTATATTCTATCCAAAAAATTATATAAGGGTGTTTTGGAAAGTTGATAAAAAGCTGACTTTTGGCTTTTTATGAAGCTTTTTGGCTTTTTAATATGTGATTTGGGAAGTTGGTAAAAAGATGACTTTTTGGATATTTGGTTTAATATTTTTTATAAGTATCAAATCAATGCAAAAGGACGAAAATACCCTTACATTTTCCTGAAAATTACGGTAATGCCCTTTACTACGTGAACAGTGTTGCCAAGCTAACTGCCTGCAGGAATTTGGGTCAAATTTTACTCCTTTTTATATATTCTGCAATTTCCAAATTTGACCTAATACTTGTACTTATTACAATTTCATTTCATTTTTTTGTTACGAATTTTTTGGGAATATTATTACAAGTTTATTACTAAATGTATTCTTCTTTTATATATTCTACAATTTCCAAATAAAACCTAATAATTTAAATTATTACAAATTTGTTATTCTCTGTTTTTATGAATTTTTTTTAATTATTACAAGTTTATTACTAAATGTATTATCTTATATATATTCTACAATTTCCATATTTGACCAAATATTTTTAATTGTTACAATTTATTATTCTGTTTTTTTTACGATTTTTTTTTAATTATTATTACAAGTTTATTACTAAATTTATTTTTTTTTATATATGCTACAATTGCCAAATTTTACCAAATAATTAAAATTATTACAAATTTATTATTATTCTCTTTTTTACGAATTTTTTAAAATTATTACAAGTTTATTACTAAATGTATTATTTTTTTATATATTCTACAATTTCTAAATTTTACCAAATACTTTTACGATTTGTTATTCTCTTTTTTACGATTTTTTTGGTTTTTGAGTACAAGTTTATTAGTAAATGTATTATTCTTTAAATACAAACAATTGCCAAATTATCCAAACAATTATTACAAAAGACCAAAATACCAGTACCAACTTTTTTCAAATTACTATGACAGTTTTGTTAATTATTTTTATTATTATTATTGAAGGACATATTTATTTTCTTAATTTTCCCCAACAAATTGCACTCTTACATTAATGAACTTCGACATTACAATTTGGTAAATGCCCTTCAGAACCTGCAACCTACCAACAGAACCGTACATTTTTTTGGGACACTTTCTACTTGTTTACACATTCATTTCATTTCCCATCATCTCGTACAGACCGAACAGGATTTACAATCCAAGTTCACGCCGATGTCGCACTAATTCATTTCGTATTGATTTCCTCACTTCGTTCATATGTATGTCATCGTCGCCCTCTGGTTCACCATCATCATCGTCACCAAGACCGTCAACATTTGGCATGTCATTGAATGTAAAATTCTCTGCATTCGCAACCTTGTTGAATGCTTCATCGTCGCTCGAGTTGCGGCGTATAAAATTATGTATCGCCATTGAAGCCCCAACCAATGGCACCTGTACTTTCCCGAAATCATATCGCGGCATGTTATGTAGGAATCCCCATCACGCTTTCCATACGCCGAACGTACGTTTAATTGCACTCCGTAAGGAGGAGTGCACCGTGTTGAAAATTTCGTTTGCATTTTTTGGCCGTCCTGTTGCGCGAAACACTTCCTGGTGGTACCGGCATCCCTTATACGGCGCCAAAAATCCTTTTTGGTTCTTGTACCCCGCGTCAACAAGGTAATATTTTCCTGGTTGCATGTCGATAATTTCGCATTAGTACGGTGGTCGATTATAAATATAAAATGCACACAACTAATACAGAAAAAAAAAATGTGTCGTTCATCCTACCATCCTCTGGCATAGGGAATTGTTTGGCTGGGTCCTGTGTTACTTCGTTAAAAACTCTACTGTCATGCATACTTCCCTCCCATCCGCAAGATATAAAAGTAAAACACAAATCGAAATCACATGCTGCGAGTATGTTTTGCGTGTGGCATCCTTTACGGCCAAAATATGGCGGTGCCTCCTGAGGCGAGAGATGTGCCTCAACATGTGTGCCGTCAAGCGCGCCAATACAGTCCTGAAATTTACACATCATCATAAATATGTTTTAATGCTACTACCCAAAATTAGTTTGCCTTACTTTTCGAAAGTGGGTACTATTTATAATGAAATTTGCGAGAAATAAATATCCTCACTTTGAATGGGAAATATTTTCGTCGGGACTCCAAGTACGGATGTCTACTGTGTTGTGACATTGTCGGTCGGCAATGTGCTCTCGTGAACAACTTCATCGCTTTAAGAACTCGCATTACATGACGCCAGACTGTTTCCCCCGAGTGTTGAAAACGGTCTTCTATGTCCCAACTTGTGAAACCCCGTAACACGAATATGAACATGCCGACACTCTCAACTACGTCTATACCATGGGGACGCTGTGGTACTGGAAGGCCACAATCCTCAGCTAATGTCTTGCACAACATCAAGAACACCTCCTGTGACATCCGAAAATTTCATTTAAATGCTTCATTCCTTCCTCCAAGCATCTCCTGCATCCACATGCTACTAGTCAATGCGGATGTGTGAAACGGAGTCCTGTCAACATACGCGTACTCGTTGGCAACGCGAGCAATTTCCACCCAAACCATTGATGTCGTCGACTGCATTTCTCCGATCGTCTCTCGTATCCAAGCATTTATTTGGCCATTGCATACGACTCCCGAGCTAGTGCCCTCTTGTGCATCCATAGATGTTGCACTATAAATGAAAGAAGAACTACCAGTTGTAACTTTTAATTGATAAAATGAGTTGCACAACTCCATGATATATAACACTCCTGCAGAAGCATGAGCAATGAGCACATCAACGTAGGCTACTGTGGGCATGTGATTGTCCAAAGCGTACTAGCCCACACCTTTCATTCACTGCAGAACCATAATCAATGAGCACATGACCGTAGGCTACTGTTGCCATGTGAATGCTACTACAAAGGCAGGTTTGTACAAGTTTGAATTGCATGCTTGCATCTAACTTTAGGATTGTTGGCTTTTGGACGTATGTGACATGCACTTTTTGAATATAAAAATGGGAACTGCTTTTTGAATGCAAATCATGTACATGAAGATAACTATAAAATGTTTTTGCATTAAATAAGTAAAAACACCAAAGAAATAAATAATTGTTTTTTTTCATTGACATTTAAGGAATTTTGCTACCACTCTCAAATAATTTCAATTAATAAGTGTACACAATAAATCAAAGTAAGAAAGAATAAATCATAATAATTGAAGAAATGTAACTACTTTTCATCCCTTTTTTTTTGTTGGCATTAAATAAATAAGAAGCACCCAATAACTAACTAATTTGTTTATTTATTGAAATATACGTACCTTTCTGCCTATATTCAATAATTTGAATACATAATTTTACACAATAAATAAAACTAATAAATAATAACTACGTCAATTACAGAAATTCCACTAGTTCGCATCCTTTTCATCCTTTTTTTTTTGTTTTTTGGTCACAGAACTTAATTTCATCCTAAGGTTTGGTACATTACGGTGGGGTGGGGTGGGGTTGGATAAATTTTTGGCTGTTTGCTTCCTCATGCTCTAAGGTCATGTGTGAATTAGTAATAATGCCATGACCAAATCAATTAAATTTACTATATACTATTTTGTATCCAAAGCTACATAAATTAAATTTAAACATTTTTCAAACTTGATAAAATTTGAAATAAAACCGAAATTTACAGTGCGAGTAATTATAGAAAATATTAGAAAGCAGGTAAACAGCATAAGAAAATTGAAGCACAACAAACCGAAATAAACCTGCAAAGTCCAAATAGAAGCATCCATACACGTCTACACAAAAATAAAAGAAATGAAAACTGTCTCGAGACTTCACCATCCCAAAAAAAAAAAAAAAAAAACAAGCACCATAAAAACACACATAACATACAACAGTACCATGATAAGCAAATAATAACATGACAATCCAACCACGAAGGCCTAATCCAAGTCAACAGCACCACCACTCCCGAACAGCCGTGGCCCCCCTTCACGATCCCTGCCAATATTGGCCGGGGTGCAGGCACGCTTCTCTGTCAACCAGTTGACAATGCAATTCTGGGGGAGGGCCATGATGATGTCCCGATTATCGGGTGAATCCATTATGCCGCATGCAAATGAGAACAACTTACCGCCTGTCTCCAATCCAGGCGTGCTCATAAGCCGTGCAAGACAGTCCCCCACTGTGTTGTCACCTTTACCCGTGACAACATACTGCGTGATTTTCAGCTCCCTGCTTTGTTTGCTCACAACTTCCACGAGATTGTCCATGCTGCTAGCAACAGTACCAGGCGTTGCCCGCTTGCGCCGTTTTGGATTGGCTGATCCGTCCATGGCTGACTGGGGGGGAGCATCCTCAAAAAGGCTACTATCGACCACGTTCTCCCCGACAGTGTCATGGCCCGGCTGAGGTGGTGTGCCTGCACTCAGTGGTCCCATCCCGCTATCCACGTCCATGGTATTGGTCGCAGCAGCAGCATTGGCTTGCACTTCTGTTGGAGTCCATGCATGTTTCCCAGTGGCAGCTGCGCCAGAGTACACCCGCTCCATGAGATCCACGTGCTCTAGAGGCTTAGTCCTAAATTTAGCACATCGATTGTTCATCTGTGAAGGAGAAAACACATATGTTTTACTACAGCTTGAAATGTAATTAGAAAACAATAAATGTATCAAATTACCAAAAAAATTTAGTGAAAACATACTGCTTGCATTTTTGCCCACCAATGGTCAGGTGCAGTGATCAAGCTTGTCTCATGGTCGTACCCAAGCCCTGTCAAGTCGTGGCTGGCATTCTCCAACTTCTTCCAGGCGACCCAATCTTTTTTCAAGTTGTCAAACTTGTTTTTCATTTGTTTGGCTGAATGTAGTAGGCTGGTTTTCTCTAGAAAAGTGTTTGCTACGTTCTTATACCCTGCCATGGACAAGCCGCACGGTTGTCGATTACCACCTTCCATTTCAGCAATGACGAGTTGAAGAAATAGCTTCGTATTGTCGCTGTCGAATTGGCATTTGTGGACTGGCTGGGGTTGGGTTGCTGTGACAGCGTTACGTCGATACTTTGAAGGGGCACGGGGTGATGTTCGGTTTGTTGCCATGACTAGTGCTGTCCTGCTTATAACATTTACAATGCAAAATCAGAAAGAAATGAAGTACAATACATATTGTTTGCATGGTCACAAGCGAAATTAAAATGTAAACACGGTTACTGCAGTAATAAGCACAAAACAGTACAACACTTTCCGAAAGACAAAGTTCGTTTGTAGTACACGTTGGGGAAATCTTATGTAACATGACCAAAACATCTAACTAACATCAACATACATATGTGATACAGAAAGTAACTACACAGTTCATATCCATGTCAATACATCACATCCGAAACAACAACACCAAAACAACGACGCACAAAAAACCGACAACGGTCCTAAGCATACGTAGGCTCTGATCTATGCGCGCAACGTCGGCTTGTAACCCCTGATCGACATCATTATGTGGCTGGTCAGTACGCAAGCTGGTGTTGCGAAACTCGTTACACCAACCAACCCACGATGCACATATCTGCTGGAAAAAATTGCAGTAGATAGTTAGCATGCATACTATACGACACAACGACAAATGAACGACGAGTTTTGTGACTAAGTGCATAAGAGAGTGGCAACACAAACGCACCGTAGTTCTAGGGCAAACGTAGAACGCACGCCCAGGGTTTTTGGTGGATCGTGATATCTTTACAACGCAGTGTCCAAACCCACAGTCACACATCCTTGGTGGCCATGACGAAGTGGCACTTGACGCGGAGGACGCCATCTGTATACTCATTTGTTTTTTTTGTTCATGTTATAAATTGAACTAATATAATCTACTGTTCGGAATGAAAGAAAGTAACTGAAACAAGTTCATTTTGAATTTAGGTTAATACGTGAACAACCTGCGCGTTGAATTTACGAATTTGTATTTGTTTATGAATGCACTGTGACAGATCATGGAACCTCAACAAGATCATTGACAGAAGAAAGACACAATGGTTAGGTAATGAACTAATGGGAAAGGGATTTGTTTCTATTCTCTATCTACTACTCGGTTGGACTCAATTTATTTATGACACTATAACTCTACTGTCATGGGGAAAGATAAGAAATAATATGTATATATATTGTTTTTATTTATAATTGTGAGTTATTTTTTGGTAGATGAACACTGTTATGTATATATGTGTTTGATATTATTATTTATTATTAAGGGTAGTTTACGAGTCTCAAACATTTTGTTTAATTATTTATTTAAGATGGACTTGTACATACCTCTGTTTCAACAACCATTCTGGAAAATGATAATTAGGGTTGCTTAGTTATCGTTAGTTTTACTAGTATAAATATCTTTTTTATAGAGTTCTTGTGAATTGACGTAAATGTTAATACGAAATAAGTGCCATTATACTCTTCACTGTAGTGGTAAGAGCCAAACATCATACCTGATAGTCCACTAAGATAATCCTTTGATCTTATAACCTTCATTAGTATACATAAAAAAAAAGCGTAAAATATTATTTGCTACCAAAATGGTTCTAATAACTGGATCAAAAAGCTGAATTTACTAACAAGGATGTTCTACCCAAAATTAATTGAATATCTTAGGTTTATGGCGTGCTTATTTATCTTTATTTACAAGCATCAATGGATGATTTAATTGTACATCCATTTTCTTGTAAATGGTTCTACTCATCGGGGAATTTAATAAATTTTTTTGCAGTTGTTAGTAATTTCAACAAGAGGGACCGAATTCGCTAGAGAAGCAACTCTGAAGAATGAAAAAATTAATAACTGTTTTCACAGGCTAGTTGGCTTTGGAATAAAAAGGACCAAACTGACTACAGAAGCAATTAGGAGGATGGAATCAATTGGAATTATTTACTTGTACATGATTCACTTGGTGTAGTATTTTGTGTGATGGACTAATAACAGCAATGGGTTTCTCAATTACAAAAACAAAACTAATGATACCATGATAAGCAAAACGATTTGAATAATGCTACAAACTGTTTTTGACCTTCCATTGATACATAGCTCAACATTACAAGTTGCATATCAGGTGTTCGATAAAACGTGTCTGAGAGAACAACAAGAAGAACAGATTTTTGTATACACATAACTCATAAACCAGAGAAAAAAATTCACCGACGAGTCAGAATTACAAGAATTCACAAAAAATTCAGGTGTTCTAAGTACAAAAAAAAAAAAAAACCAAAAAGTCACGAAAACAAAAAACTATACCAAATTATCCAAGCAATGGGTTTCATATAATCAAAATTGAAAGAAAAAAGTGGAAGCAGATTCAAGAGTTATCAAATGTGGTGAAAGCAGATTCAAAGCAGATTCAGAACAAAAACAAAAAAACAAAAATTGTACCAAATTATCCACACAATGGAAGCAGATTCAAGCAGATTCGTTCGCTGTCTCCATGATATCTCTCACTAATATTACATATATTTTATATATATATACTACACTTCAGTTAATGGGAAATAAATCGAGTTCTGAGTTTTTAAAAGTAAATTTCATCTAATCTACAGGTGTTGTAAGTACAGAACACCTTGGTGTTTTAGATCTAATCAGAAATTGGTTGGTCGACAAGATGAAGAACTGGAACCTCCATGGTTTTGGGTCCGTCACTAGTTACAATAGTAAATGGCAGACGGTTTTTCCCGTACCTGATTGTGCAGATCCGGCGAAGGCAAGGACGTGGACGACGAATCCGGCGGCAGCTTCGGCGGGGGACGGCAAGGTCGTCCGTTGTTCGGCGCCGCTTGAAGGAGGAGTTTGCAGAATCACAGCTGAAGGAGGCAAATGTTGCTTCATTTTGCCCTAGCCCCAATTTATGAGATATGAGGGTAGATTGGTAAACAAAAAGTTGCGTTTCCAGCTCTTCCCAAATGGTGGTTCAGCGTTTTTCAACGTCCATGGCGTTTTGATTTGGGGCTGAGAACGCTGCGTTTTGGTAAGGTTCCCAAAACGGGTCATAATTAGAACTTGCCATATAAACTATCTACTATATATTTTGTGAGTGTTGATTTATGACCACACAACCAAAAAAGGAACTCAGCTGGAAAACACCAGTAGAATAGATTAAACCCAACAACCTGCACATAATTGTAATTTTTCCTTTAGACTTTTTTTGTCTCTTTGTATTTATTGTAGCAATTTTGTCCAAGCCTATGTTTAGGCTTTTATACACTTTGGTAGAAATGTGCAAAATTTTGGCCGTATTGGTGTGCTAATTTTCTATAATGTAATCATGTTAGGATAAACTAGGATGACTTTATGATTTTGTTTGTATATGTAAGATGTATTCTATAAATTGGCTTTCAAGCCAACATAATAGACGATATAAATTCTCTCCATCCTTTAGTTTCCTACTTTGTCTCTAACTTCTCTTAACTCCATCATAATTTCATAATAAAAATAGTAGAAAGCTCCTTTCCTTTTTTGTTTTGTAATTGGTATCAGAGTTTGGTGAAGAACTTTTGAAAACAAGATCAAGCGGTGTAAGTATTTCTATCTATGTATAAATTTTGATATATATATATATAAGTGTGTATGGTGGTCTAAATGATATATAAAAAAAAAAATGAAAATATTATTCGTCAAGGTTACTATTTAATTGTGTATCCTTTGTATTGTATATCTTCATAATTATTTGTTTCATTTATAGTTGTTATAAAACCTATATGCTTAGTGTATGTCAAACCCGCATACTCATTATGATCTTTTGACTAGTGGCCATAATTAGGCATTTTTAAGTCTTTAAGATCATAAAGAAATGTTTTAGGCACCAGATTATACACTAGGAGGGTTTTAGGTACCAACAATAATCTATAATGGCAATTAACATTGAGGATATAATATGCTTTGGAAATATAAAAAATAATGTTAATAATAAATATGACCATAATTTGCATATTACTAAAGAATCTGCAAATATAAATAGTGTGTGTTCTAATTTAAATAATATTACTGATATTATGTGTTCCTAGTTTTCTAAATTAGATAAAAATCAAAAAAATAAATCAAAATTATCTAGAAACCAAAGTTGAGTCTATAGAATCTAAAATAGACAATTTAGGTTTTATAATAAATATTGACTTAAGCAAAGAAGCAAAAACCCAAATAAATAATTTAGTGACAAAATTAGAAATTATATCCTTCATAAACAATGATGGAATGAATAGTCCAAGAGATAACTCAATTCCTTTCTACTGTTTTTATTATGGAATTATGATAAAGTTATGGAGTTAAGAGAAGTTAGAGATGAAGTAGGCAACAAAAGGATTGAGAGAATTTACATTTTCTATTATGTTGGCTTGAAAGCCAATTTATAGAATACATCTTACATATTCAAACAAAACCATAAAGTCATCATAGTTTATCTTAACATTATTATATTGTAGAAAATTAGCACACCAATACGGCCAAAATTTTGCACCTTTCTACCAAAGTCTATAAAAACCTAGACATAGGCTTTGACAAAATTGCTACAATAAATACAAAGAGACAAAAATGTCTAAAGGAAAAATTACAATTATTTGCCATATTATGACAAATTACAATTATATACACTTCTAGCCTCTCCGTTGTTCAAAGAGATAAACGGATATAGATAAGATTTGGTTGATCTTATTTGTCATGTAGCGTCGGCTGAAAGGATTTGTCTGACCACTTTCCGTTTAATAATGCAAGTTGCTCCACGTGTCCTGGATAAGGTTGGAGTCGATCAAGAGACAACTGCATGTGATAGTAGGGTCCACTATGCTTCTATCCGGTTTATGAGATTGTGATGTTCTTCATTAGTCTCTGATGGAGGGGAATCAAGATCCTGGCTGTATTGCTCATTCTGAAATTGTTCTACATCATCCGCGGTCATGGCTAGCTCTAACGGAAGATCCAAATTATTCCTCTTTTTGAGATTTAATAACATGTCAATAGCCTCACTAATTTGTGTAGGAGACCTTTGATATGTTATGGGAAAATGGGTTACAAATAGTATTCTACCATTTGTGACAATGAATGACAATTTTGTTGAGCTATGGATATTGGACGCTGCTTGTGAAACAGATATTAGACTGTCTATTCAATATTTTGTCAAAGAAAGTTTTTGAATATTTTTTAATCGCTCTCTTCGTTGATCTTTTTCCAAATAATCATCTTCAAATTCAAAATCTTCAGTTTCTTTGAGATACCAAATCTGATATGGTTGGAAAAAATGTTCTCGTTCCCGCCAACCAATAGTGCTGGAGATCTAGAAAGTAAAATATTTACTCCATCGAAGGCCTTTTACTACCCATGAGAGCATTGCTTTTATGATCATTGGATATTCTATCTAATGGATTGGATCTAAAATTTGAAAAATAATTTGATTAGTTATTTCCCAATCTATGTCTTCAAAAAACCACATGCCATGGTTTGCCATGATGGTTATTTTGGGAATTCCATCGTTAAAATTTAATTTATCACATGGTCATTATAAGATTTGTCTAATCTTATCACGATGATCCTCAACTCGATTTTTGATTATCATAAAAATTTATTTTGGAAGCAAAGTTCTTACTTTTTCAAAAAGACAAATTCTTTTTATTTGTTCAAAAATTGGATCAAAAAACTCATCTGATATAAGGTCTGATACCATTGCAACCATAAACACGTGGTAATTTTAATTTTTGCTTTTCCTCTTATAATGGCTTTTCCTTTTTTAATTGTCATTATAAATTCTATAACCATAGAAGATTTGGCTTTTCCTCTTTTATATCATTTAGACCACCATACACACTTATATATATATATCAAAATTTATACATAGATAAAAATACTTACATAGCTTGATCTTGCTTTCAAAAGCTCTTCACCAAGCTCTGATACCAATTACAAACACAAAAGGAAAGGAGCTTTCTACTATTTTTATTATGGAATTATGATAGATTTATGGAGTTAAGAGAAGTTAGAGATGAAGTAAGTAACAAAATGATGGAGATAATTTACATTGTCTATTATGTTGGCTTGAAAGCCAATTTATAGAATACATCCTACATATACAAACAAAACCATAAAGTCATCCTAGTTTATCCTAACATTATTACATTGTAGAAAATTAGCACACCAATACGGTCAAAATTTTGCACCTTTCTACCAAAGTCTATAAAAGCCTAGACATAGACTTGGACGAAATTACTACAATAAATACAAAGAGACAAAAAAGTCTAAGGGAAAAACTACAATTATTTGCCATAAAGGAAAAACTACAATTATTTGCCATAAGATGGTGTATATAATTGTAGAAACTGTAGAAATTGTCAGAACATGGCAAATAATTGTAATTTTTCATTTATTGTCTTTGTAATTTTGTGTGGAAACTTTGTAAAAGCCTATTTATAGGCTTGTAGACTTTGTAGAAACTTGAAAAGTTTAGGCCGTATTAGTATGGTAATTGTCAACAAAGTAGATAGGTAATAATGTTAGGATGACTTTATGGTTTTGTTTGTATATGTAAGATGCATTTTACAAATTGGCTTTCAAGCCAACATAATAGATAATGTAAATTCTCTCCATCCTTTTGTTGTCTACTTCGTCTCTAACTTCTCTTAACTCCATAACTCTATCACAATTCCATAATAAAAATGGTAGAAAACTCCTTTTCTTTTGTGTTTGTAATTGGTATTAGAGCTTGGTGAAGAGCTTTTGAAAGTAAGATAAAGTTATGTAAGTATTTCTATCTATGTATAAATTTTGATATATATTTATATATATAAGTGTGTATGGTGGTCTAAATGATATAAAAAAAAAATTAAAAATATTATTCGTCAATGTTACTCTTTAATTGTCACAATATGGCAAAATTACCATGCTGTTACATTTTTCATTGACTTTTTTCAATTTCAGATTTTTCCCATTGTCTTAATCATTGGTATCAGAGCTTGGTGAAGAGTTTTTGAAAACAAGATCAAGCTATGTAAGTATTTCTATTTATGTATAAATTTTGATATATATATATATATAAGTGTGTATGGTGGTCTAAATGATATAAAAAAAAAAATTTGAAAATATTATTCATCAAGGTTACTCTTTAATTGTGTATACTTTGTATTGTATATCTTCATAATTATTTGTTTCATTTATAGTTGTTGTAAAATCTATATGCTTAGTGTATGTCAAAACCCATATACTCATTAAGATCTTTTGACTAGTGGCCATAATTAGGCATTTTTAAGTCTTTTAGTTCATAAAGAGAGGTTTTAGGCACTAGATTTTATACTAGGAGGGTCTCAGGTACCAACAACAACTTATAATGGCCAATAACCCTGAAGATATAATATGCTCTGAAAATACAAAAAATAATGTTAATAATAAATATGAACATAGTTTGTATATTACTAAAGAATCTGCAAATATAAATAGTGTGTGTTCTAGTTTAAATAATATTACTAATATTATGTGAAGATTTGGTTTTCTAAACTAGATAAAAATCAAAAAATATAAATAGTGTGTGTTTTAATTTAAATAACATTACTGATATTATGTGAAGATTTGGTTTTCTAAATTAGTAATAGCACCACTGGAATGTTGAAGATTTGGTTTCCATTTGTAACGAAAAAGTATATTCTGACAAATCTTTTATTTCAGATTCATCTGGTTTAGATGTTTGAATATTAGTTGGAACTAGGTTAGTTCTTATTTGACAAAAATTATTTTGATAAACAGACATAGCTGGTGCATTGTAAAAAACTTTTTTAGCCTTTGTCATTGTAGCTCGACTTTTTGCGCTCCTTTCGGAAGACGAATAAGCCCTATAGTATCGTACTCCCGCGGTTCTGAATACCAAAGAGTCCAAATCCAACAAATCTTTTGAAAAATCGATTTTGAATTAAATTGCCAAAAATGGAATGTTTTGCCAGATACAGAGTTGCCACCTAAATATTTTTTGGGAAATATAGGAAACCCATGACTCGTGCCAAAGGCCACGTGTCTGTCATCACCAAGATTGTCTCGGCTCAGGAACTTGGGTACGAGAGGGGAAGGTCATGAATTGAGCACCCCCGCTTGCCCGATCAAAGATCGGCCTCTACTACTCATGATGTGAATCTTATTTACATTATATGCTCTCGTTCCGATTATTAGGCTAGCATTACTATGTAATGCGCACACAAGTATAGACTAATTTTCACGAAAGTTGGAACGTTTTGATTTCATGTTTGTTTTGAAAAAGTGTTTTGAATATGTATCACTTGAGATCCCATATATATACATTAATCAATATATCCTAATTTCAGGAAATAACCTTCATCCATAGGCATTCAAACATGTATATCAACTAAGCATTTAGCCTCATGGTAATATATTTGATATGATAGCAATCACACTTATGCACTATGCTAAAGCAAAAATGTTTACCTCAAATGTCCGAAGGCGAGTTAAAAGAAAGAAAATAGTTGGAGAAAAAGAATGTATGATCCTAAATAATACAATATGACTAATGCAACACATACAACGTGCAATTAATAGGCTCGGCTACTAGCATGGCATGTGAGTCAATCCAAGGCATGTGATAGCGCTTGTATTCAAGTAAGGAGTTTGAAATTGACATTCGAGTAATATGATGAGCCGAACTTTTATGCATGCAAAACAAATGGATGCAATTCATGGAAAATGCTAAGGAAAACATGATGCTATATACTATCCATCATAAGTAGATAAATAAAAGGGAGAAAGAATGGGGGTTGGAAGACATATACAAATTATTATAGATTTGTCCTCACGCAGGAGGGTCCGAATATTCGAATTAACTACTAATTACAAATCCAAATGAATTAACAAGCTAAATTAACTAATTATTACAAATTCAAATTGATCTAAGTAATAATTAGGACATATTACTATTGAAGCATTAAATCAAAGGCACGGGAAGCGAGGAGCCACACGTATACGAATAAGAATATCCTCCCGAAAACTCTCTGTTTAGTGTCTAGTTTCTGTTCTGTTTCGTAATTAGAAAAATAATCTGTTTTTATCCCAACCTCTTTTCTGTTCTGCCATGAGAATGGCCACTGATTTTTGATACTGCCTTGCTGCCACAGAAAAGAAACAAAGCACAAACAGAGTGTTTCCAGGGGATGTTTATCCTCTCTGCTCCACCCTATCATGAAACAAATCAATGGAGGAGTAGAATCGATCCACAAATCATCAATGGTCGCAAGGTTATTGCGTGATGATCCATGGCTCGATAGGACAAAGGCTCAATGAATGAAAAGAAAAGACCAACAAGACCTCCTCCCTATCATGGAGTTACCTCAAGGGAAGTGGTAAATATTGACTCTTGAACCATTATCATCACTAAGAGTATGTAATGATTCAAGACTCAATGGGTTCAATTAACGTCCGATTAAACCCAACTTGATTTTATTATCTTATTTTACCTCTTTTAACCCATTTATTAGCCCTTTTAATTACCTTGCCATTCTTTAATCATTTTAGTCCAACAATGAGAATTATGTCCACTAAAATAAGAGAAGCGTCAAACAAAGAGTTGTTCTTGGTATGAAAGAGATGTAATGCCCTGGTAATGAACCTCCGAAGAGATTAAACCATTTAACATGGAAGGTCTCTTTCTCATGCTAAAAACAACATTTATGGGACTTCAATTCACCACTTTTAATTAGATTACAACAATATACAATATAACAATAAATCAAAGCAAAAGTGCAAAATAAGTAAGAAATGCAAGAAAATGAAAGGTTTGTGAAATTCACATTTGAAGGAAAGGATGAACTCCTTAGTTTACAAACTCTCTCTTAATCACCCTAAAGTGTAGGAAATGTGTTCTCAAATTCTCAGTAGCTATGGAAGCTTGGAAGTGTTTTGGCTCAAGATTGAAATGTAGACAAATATGCCTGCCCAAGGAAAATAAAAGGCGGGATTCCAAGTATTATATTATGCAACCCCGGCGCTGACTCCAGTTATAAGGAATTTCTGGAGAAACATGAACACGCCGGGCTTAAAGCGTGGACGATCAGAAACGTTGAGTTCTATACAGTCGACCAGCCCCTGTTCGCCAGAACCAATCAAGAAGAGGCATCGTAATGCCAAGACGAAGGCCCAACGCAGGAAGATATTCCATTTCCAATGCGGCTGTTCGTTATTCCATACGAACGGATGTATCGAACCACATCCACTGGAGAGAGAGGATGCAGTCAGGGGTCTTCTACGACACTTTGACCAATCCGATGTGGTTCAGAGTCGTAGACATGTCCATGCCGGGGAATCAGGGAGTATACAAGATAGAATGCCTGTTCAACTACAACCTCCGGAAAGCACTGCAAGTCCGGACATTCACTGCGACGATGTATACATGGCTGACATACAGTGGTCTCAAAAGCCTATCGGAGAATGTATTTTCCCAGCTTATTACACGCAGGATGACGAAGACATTATCCAGCTTTGGGATTATTAGCCCTGTAAATTATTGTCTCGCACTGACTATTGTACTCGACGAGCTTTCGTATTATGTAAAAGATTGGCGATGGAAAAATATTTATGTACATTTTAATGATTAAATAATAAAGATTTTTGTGATATATTTAATCAATGTGATTATTGTTTGGATCATCAACAATAATATAATGGGCCCAATTACAATATCCCAAATGAAAAATCATTAATAGGCCCAATTACAGTCTCCTAAATGAAGAGGCCCTTATAACATGACCAAGCCCAAAGCACTACAATGATTTTTCATAGGCCCATTAAATTGCTCTATGAAAGAAGTGGACACTAAAATGGGCCTCCAAGTATTACAGATTAATATAAATGGGCCGAAGAGACATAGGCCCATCAATAAATTATTTACACATTTGTTTTTATTATACGGCCCAAACGTCCAAAACCAGAACGCACAGGCTGATTCTCCGACAGCGTGGTGATGTAACAGACATCAGCGGCAGAATGTGTGTCTGCACTATGATCCATAGTCTGCATGGATGGAGCCGTCGCCTGGGTTTCTAATTCGGAAACCGCTTTCAGACCGGCGAATAGAGCATCTTCTTGCCGCTGTAAGGCGTTGATGAGCCGGATTAAATTTTCGGCGTTGTTTTCGCCGATGACCAACAAGGACCAGTGCAGCAGTAAAACATCCGACTCGTATTTTAAAATCAACCGCCTAAATTGACCGATATCGGACGGCTCCATTGCAAAATAATTAAAACCCCTAATTATTTTGGCTTATATAATTTCCCGCTTGCGTTTGCCACCGTTTAATTTAAATTTCCCGCTTGCGCTTGCCTTTTTAGATTTTTAATCCTGGCTGCAGATCTGGGCGTGAAGCGGAGACACTAGCAGACAACACGCCACAAAATGCAGAAGGGAGCACCAATCGGGGGACGACACGTGGCGCGAGGGGGAGCGTCCCAAGTAATATTAGTGGGACGCTCCTAGGCACCTATATAACTCACTCCCTCACTCTCTAAGACCAGTAAAGTTTTTGGAGAGTGACTTGCGTCATCCGAGAGAGTGAGTGATGCCATTGAGAGTGAGTTATGGCATCAACGCGACGTCGTTTCAGAGTCCAAAATAAGAACATATTCCTGACATATGCCCAATGTTCCATATCTAAAGAGAGATTATTAGAGAAAATTAGGGAGCTATTCACAACCAGGCCACCAAATTATGTGAGGGTTGCACATGAATTACATGAGGACGGGCAACCACATCTCCATGCTCTTGTCCAATTTCCATATCGTTTCCAGACACAGGATGAACGGTTTTTCGACGTTACTCACGATGGAACTAATCGCCATTTCCATCCGAATGTACAAGGGGCCTACAATCATCAGAACGTGCTGGAATACATCTCCAAACACGGGGATTACACGGAATGGGGTGAATTCCGTGAGAGGGGCCGCTGCGCTAACCAGAACAACAAAGAAAATATATATCGCGACGCACTTGCTGCCGGCACCAAGGACGAAGCATTGGAAATGGTAAGAAATGGTGATCCAAAATGTTTATGGTTGAATTATGACAAGCTGTCATCTAATTAGGGCTCTACATTCAAGGTGTAGTTTTACGTCAAACTGGTGGTCTCTCCGAAGTTGCTGTTGATACGCCTGGCCTAGAAAGCGACATGCGTGATGCCCCTACTCAGACTGCAGAGCAAACTATGGCCATTGATCCATCTGGTATACTTGACAATGGCCAATGTGAATTTTATGGTTGTGTTGGACCGGTTTCCTAATCCTGCGTATACGCCTAAGTTTGAAGATGTCTTCCTATGGTCCAGTGGTGACCCACGAACTGGTTATATGGTCAGGGGCACGGAAATAGACCGTTTTGTTGTATTGCAGCATGTCCCGATTATAATGCCGCTGCAATCGAATGAATATCCAGTTGTTAGCCGTCAAAGCGTTAAAACATTTATCAACATCGGAAAGAATGTTGTATCCGAATTCCGAGATAGTTTCGGCCAACTGAACGGCGCGTACAATAATATTGTAAAAAACGTAATTATTTGTTATTTTGTGTGGGAATGTCGCACAAAATCGATTGTAAGCGCGCATTTGAATTGTAGATTGAAATATTGTTACTAGTAAAATAATTTCTTATTAATATAATTATTGGTTACAAATTATTTTACAATTGTCTCCGTTGTACATTTGCTTTCTGGGCTGATGTGGATCCTTCCACTGCGGCTTTTACAGCTTCTCCTACTATTTTAGACACCTCGTTTGTAGTGAGTCTTGATGATTCTGAGTTATTGGATCCGGCCTCGCTTACTGATGGGCCTATGTCAACTGGGCCGCTAGGCTGATTATTTGGCCCAGTGTTGATTATTGATGGGCCGTGGGTCGGCAAAATTATGTCGCACCGACTGAATGATCCAGGCCTATCCCAAATTGAACTTGCTGACATACGTGCCGCCATTATTCTTTGGGCCGATGAACCAAATTGGCCCATCGGTGCTGACAATGTCTTTGTGGATCGAAAATGTGATTCGGAATTGGAGCGTGTTAGTCTTGCCTTCGCCACTTTCCACTCCACGTGCCAAATATCCACGTGGTTGTTGTCGAACACCTTGGACAAAACAGTTATTAATGGCGGCCGATAAGTAATTTCATCTGGGAACGATGATGTTTGGAAAGCCAATGTGGCTTTTATTTTGCAATATTTCACATCATCGTTGATGTTTGTTTGTAGCAATTTGTAGGACGCTGTCCATGGGCATCCGTTCTTATTTGTGGCAGCATAGGCGTTTCCAAAATATGTGATGTCTACTGGGCATGTAACTGGAAAAGCAAATCGGGCCTGTAATTGATCATCCGCTCGTAATCGTGTGTCTTGTATTTCGACTTCGACGCGACCAGTAAAATTAAATGGACACTATGGCTTGTAGCTTAACTTGCATTTGTCAATTATCATAGACTTGAATGTGAGTTTCTGCCACACCGCATCGCCTATCTTTGGATTTGTTATTGGTATGTTGGATACCGGTAAGTTTGATGTTGCGTCTATGATTTGGGTTTCCAAATTGCCCTCTTCATTTTCGTGGAGACTATCTGTAAGATCGGCTTGTTGTATTTCTTCAGACATTATGATAGCGCATCGATTTGTTAGAATTGTCAGCCTTACAATTCTCATATGGGGCATCAATGGCTAATGCATGTTCTTATATATCCCATTTCACAGAGTTGGGAGAATAATTAATTTAAACGATGTCTCTAAAACGACATCGCATTGATGCCATAACTCACTCTCAATGACATCACTCACTCTCTCGGATGACGCAAGTCACTCTCTAAAAACTTTACTGGTCTTAGAGAGTGAGGGAGTGAGTTATATAGGTGCCCAGGAGCGTCCCACTAATATTACCTGGGACGCTCCCCCCGCGCCACGTGTCGTCCCCCGATTGGTGCTCCCTTCTGCATTTTGTGGCGTGTTGTCTGCTAGTGTCTCCGCTCCGCGCCCAGATTTGCGGCCAGGATTAAAAATCTAAAAAGGCAAGCGCAAGCAGGAAATTTAAATTTAAAGGGAAGCGCATGCGGAAAGGCGAAACAGTTAACATACGTATGGCCCACGATTTGGTGTTTCTGTATCGTTTGTGATCTGGTACTATTCTTGGCCATACGTTATACAGTAACATGGTTTTACAAACATCAACTGTTCATGTTGACCCATGTCACGGTCAACATATTACGCCTATAAAATAAAATCGATGTCATCCATTTAATGTGGGGATCCATCAATCGATTATGGCGACAACTTTCCGATTTTCGCAACGGCGTCCATATACCGCCAAAACCAAATTAAATTTTAGTCGCCGTTGGACAACATCCAGCAGATCTGGTGTTTCCGGTCGAAGTTATTTTAAACTACGGAAACAAACTTATTACAAAAAAAAAACGGATTCATGTCTAAATCGTTGTGTGATTCTTTCCGGTCGAAGTTATTTTAAACTACGGAAACAAACTTATTACAAAAAAAAACGATTCATGTCTAAATCGTTGTGTGATTCTATCTGGAGGATTGATGATTTTCTCCTGTATGATGAGCCACATTTTTTCCATTTCGATTTGCCGGAGGTTGGTACTGAAAGGGATGAACGACTATCCCGAAAATTGAAGCTGTTAGGGCTCTACATTCAAGGCGTAGTTTTACGTCAAACTGGTGGTCTCTCCGAAGTTGCTGCTGATATGCCTGGCCTCGAAAGCGGACATGCGTGATGCCCCTACTCAGACTGTAGAGCAAACTGTGGCCATTGATCCATCTAGTATACTTGACAATGGCCAATGTGAATTTGTGGTTGTGTTGGACCGGTTTCCTAATCCTGCGTATACGCCTAAGTTTGAAGATGTCTTCCTGTGGTCAGTGGTGACCCACGAACTGGTTGTATGGTCAGGGGCACGGAAATAGGACCGTTTTGTTGTATTGCGGCGTGTCCCGGTTATAATGCCGCCGCAATCGAATGAATATCCAGTTTCAACATCGGAAAGAATGTTGTATCCGAATTCCGAGATAGTTTCGGCCAACTGAACGGCGCGTACAATAATATTGTAAAAAACATAATTATTTGTTATTTGTGTGGGAATGTCGCACAAAATCGATTGTAAGCGCGCATTTGAATTGTAGATTGAAATATTGTTACTAGTAAAATTATTTCTTATTAATATAATTATTGGTTACAAATTATTTTACAATTGTCTCCGTTGTACATTTGCTTTCTGGGCTGATGTGGATCCTTCCACTGCGGCTTATAAATTATAACTCACTCCTTCATATAATTAGAGTCCAAAAACTTTAATCCTCAATAATCGAAATGGACCTTCAATTATAACGCTCTTGGCCTATGTGGTCCTTGGGCCTCGTCCTTTATATTTTCATCAACCCATTGCTGTAGATCTGCTGGGATGGCCCATACTGTTTCTGCAAATTGATGAACATACGGCAATGGGGGTTTAAATGATATTCTGTCATAATTAGATGACAGCTTGTCATAATTCAGCCAGAAACAGTTTTGGATCGCCATTTCTTACCATTTCCAATGCTTCGTCCTTGGTGCCGGCAGTAAGTGCGTCGCGTATATATTTTCTTTGTTGTTCTGGTTAGCGCAGCGGCCCTTCTAACGGAATTCACCCCATTCCGTGTAATCCTCGTGTTTGGAGATGTATTCCAACATGTTCTGATGGTTGTAGGCCCCTTGTACATTCGGATGGAAATGGCGATTAGTTCCATCGTGAGTAACGTCGAAAAAACCGTTCATCCTGCGTCTGGAAACGTATGGAAATTGGACAAGAGCATGGAGATGTGGTTGCCCGTCCTCATGTAATTCATGTGCAACCCTCACATAATTTGGTGGCCTGGTTGTGAACAGCTCCCTAATTTTCTCAAATAATCTCTCTTTACGTATGGAACATTGGTCATATGTCAGGAATATGTTCTTATTTTGGACTCTAAAACGACGTCGCGTTGATGCCATAACTCACTCTCAATGACGTCACTCACTCTCTCGGATGACGCAAGTCACTCTCCAAAAACTTTACTAGTCTTAGAGAGTGAGGGAGTGAGTTATATAGGTGCCCAGGAGCGTCCCACTAATATTACTTGGGACGCTCCCCTCGCGCCACGTGTCGTCCCCCGATTGGTGCTCCCTTTCGCATTTTGTGGCGTGTTGTCTGCTAGTGTCTCCGCCTTACGCCCAGATCTGTGGCCAAGATTAAAAATCTAAAAAGGCAAGTGCAAGCGGGAAATTTAAATTAAACGGTGGCAAGCGCAAGCGGGAAATTATATAAGCCAAAATAATTGGGGGTTTTAATTATTTTGCAATGGAGCCGTCCGATATCGATCAATTTAGGCGGTTGATTTTAAAATACGAGCCGGATGTTTTACTGCTGCACTGGTCCTTGTTGGTCGTCGGCGAAAACAACGCCGAAAATTTAATCCGGCTCATCAACGCCTTACAGCGGCAAGAAGATGCTCTATTCGCCGGTCTGGAAGCGGTTTCCGAATTAGAAACCCAGGCGACGGCTCCATCCATGCAGACTATGGATCATAGTGCAGACACACATTATGCCGCTGATGTCTGTTACATCACCGCGCCGTCGGAGAATCAGCCTGTGCGTTCTGGTTCTGGACGTTTGGGCCGTATAATAAAAACAAATGTGTAAATAATTTATTAATGGGCCTATGTCTCTTCGGCCCATTTATATTAATCTGTAATACTTGGAGGCCCATTTTAGTGTCCACTTCTTTCATAGAGCAATTTAATGGGTCTATGAAAAATCATTGTAGTGCTTTGGGCCTGGTCATGTTATAAGGGCCTCTTCATTTAGGAGACTGTAATTGGGCCTATTAATGATTTTTCATTTGGGATATTGTAATTGGGCCCATTATATTATTGTTGATGATCCAAACAATAATCACATTGATTAAATATATCACAAAAATCTTTATTATTTAATCATTAAAATGTACATAAATATTTTCCCATCGCCAATCTTTTACATAATGCGAAAGCTCGTCGAGTACAATAGTCAGTGCGAGACAATAATTTACAGGGCTAATAATCCCAAAGCTGGATAATGTCTTCGTCATCCTGCGTGTAATAAGCCGGGAAAATACATTCTCCGATAGGCTTTTGAGACCACTGCATGTCAGCCATGTATACATCGTCGCAGTGAACGTCCGGACTTGCAGTGCTTTCCGGAGGTTGTAGTTGAACAGGCATTCTATCTTGTATACCCCATGATTCCCCGGCATGGACATGTCTACGGCTCTGAACCACATCGGATTGGTCAAAGTGTCGTAGAAGACCCCTGACTGCATCCTCTCTCTCCAGTGGATGTGGTTCGACACATCCGTTCGTATGGAATAACGAACAGCCGCATTGGAAGTGGAATATCTTCCTGCGTTGGGCCTTCGTTTTGGCATTACGATGCCTCTTCTTGATTGGTTCTGGTGAACAGGGGCTGGTCGACTGTATAGAACTCAACGTTTCTGATCGTCCACGCTTTGAGCCCGGCGTGTTCATGTTTCTCCAGAAATTCCTTATAACTGGAGTCAGCGCCGGGGTTGCATAATATAATACTTGGAATCCCGCCTTTTATTTTCCTTGGGCGGGCATATTTGCAATTTGAAATCCATTCCCGTTGGGCTCCAATAAATTCGCACCAGTGTTTCAAAAATTGTGGGGCCACATCATCGATTATGTTGTAGAAAGCAGCATCATTATGGTCCCGTAAATCGATGTGGCCAGAATAATAATTATGCGGCCCCAAAGACCGGGCCCAACATGTTTTCCCAATTCGAGATGGACCTTCAATTATAACGCTCTTGGGCCTATGTGGTCTTTGGGCCTCGTCCTTTATATTTTCATCAACCTATTGCTGTAGATCTGCTGGGATGGCCCATACTATTTGAACATACGGCAATGGGGGTTTAAACGATATTCTATCATAATTAGATGACAGCTTGTCATAATTCAGCCAGAAACATTTTGGATCGCCATTTCTTACCATTTCCAATGCTTCGTCCTTGGTGCCGGCAGCAAGTGCATCGCGATATATATTTTCTTTGTTGTTCTGGTTAGCGCAGCGGCCCCTCTCACGAAATTCACCCCATTCCATGTAATCCCTATGTTTGGAGATGTATTCCAGCATGTTCTGATGGTTGTAGGCCCCTTGTACATTCGGATGGAAATGGCGATTAGTTCGATCATGAGTAATGTCGAAAAACTGTTCATCCTGCGTCTGGAAACGGTATGGAAATTGGACAAGAGCATGGAGATGTGGTTGCCCGTCCTCATGTAATTCATGTGCAACCCTCACATAATTTGGTGGCCTGGTTGTGAACAGTTCCCTAATTTTCTCTAATAATCTCTCTTTAGGTATGGAACATTGGGCATATGTCAGGAATATGTTCTTATTTTGGACTCTAAAACGACGTCGCGTTGATGCCATAACTCATTCTCAATGACGTCACTTACTCTCTCGGATGACGCAAGTCACTCTCTAAAAACTTTACTGGTCTTGGAGAGTAAGGGAGTGAGTTATATAGGTGCCTAGGAGCATCCCACTAATATTACCTGGGACGCTCCCCCCCGCGCCACGTGTCGTCCCCCGATTGGTGCTCCCTTCCGCATTTTGTGGCGTGTTGTCTGCTAGTGTCTCCGCTTCATGCCCAGATCTGCGGCCAGGATTAAAAATCTAAAATGGTGAAGGTTGGGATTAAAGTTTAAATTCTATCTCTCTTATTGAGAATTCTGTGAGAAACACATTCTACTTGTCATCATCGGGTAATCAAAAGAAAGCGCCTAAGTCTTAGGGCTGGTCAAAATGGGGTGTCTACAGTCATACTATCATAGGATTTATAGCTTGCTCCTGAAAATTCCCAAACTTGCGTCTTGCAATCATTTCATTCTGTGTAAATTCCAGGTTGTCTTCCAACAAACACAACATAAACTTTTTCTTGTCTAGGAATTGTTTTTTTAGCAATTGTCACCAATCTCCTTGAGCGGGTTTTTTTACCCTTGTCCATTTTTTTCTCTTGGTCTAGAAAGCTCCTTTCCTTTTAATTGCCATTATAAATAATTTTAATTTGTTTGAATATAGCAAATAATTGTAGTTTTTCCTTTAGACTTTTTTGTCTCTTTGTATTTATTGTAGCAATTTTGTCCAAGCCTATGTCTAGTCTGTTATAGACTTTGGTAGAAAGGTGCAAAATTTTGGCCATATTGGTGTGCTAATTTTCTACAATGTAATAATGTTAGGATAGACTACGATGACTTTATAGTTTTGTTTGTATATGTAAGATATATTCTATAAATTGGCTTTCAAGCCAACATAATAGACAATGTAAATTCTCTCAATCCTTTTATTTCCTACTTCGTCTCTAACTTCTCTTAACTCCATAACTCTATCATAATTCTATAATAAAAATAGTAGAAAGCTCCTTTCCTTTTTGTGTTTGTAATTGGTATCGGAGCTTGGTGAAGAGCTTTTGAAAACAAGATCAAGCAAGATCAAGCTATGTAAGTATTTCTATCTATGTATAAATTTTGATATATATATGTGTATATGGTAGTCTAAATGATATAAAAAAAAATTGAAAATATTATTCGTCAAGGTTGCTATTTAATTGTGTATCCTTTGTATTGTATATTTTCATAATTATTTATTTCATTTATAGTTGTTGTAAAATCTATATGCTTAGTGTATGTCAAAACCCATATACTCATTAAGATCTTTTGACTAGTGGTCATAATTAGGCATTTTTAATTCTTTAAGATCATAAAGAGAGATTTTAGGCACTAGATTAGGCACTAGATTATACACTATAATAGCAATCTATAATAGCAACAACAATCTATAATAGCAATTAAAATTACCATTTAGCAAATTTGATTGTAAGAATGGATTTTGACAAATTTGATTGTAAGAGTGTATTTCGGCAAATTTAATTGACGGAGGAGTCAAAAAAATTGATAGCTTTCAGTACACCTAGAGGATATTACCATTGGAATGTTATGCCTTTTGGGTTAAATATAGCACCACAAGTATTTCAACGGTGGATGGATACAATTTTTAAAGATATTAAAGATTGTTGTGTAGTGTATATTGATGATATACTTATCTTCTCTAAAACCATATTCTAACAATTTATCAGAATATGACAAAAATTTGAAATTGGAAAAACTAAAAAAAACAAATTTGTTGGCAAATTTTCTCACACTTGATACAATATTAGCTGAATTTGCAAAAATCATAAAAGAAAATTTATGTGGCTTTGCAGGTGATACTGATTTGCAAGCCGATGCAAATTATATTTTGACAAAATTAGAAACTTTAAAAAAATATTATTATCTTATTGATCCACCAGCAAATCAACCCTAGTTAGATCAATTTTTCTATAAATTCCCTAATCCATAGGATGAGTTATGTATTAAAACATATCCTGATTTTCTCAAAAAAATGGGAAAGGAAGAATATGATAATCTTGGTTTTCTAAATTAGATAAAAACAAAAATAAAAATAAATCAAAATTATCTAGAAATCAAAGTTGAGTCTATAGAATCTAAAATAAACAATTTAGATTCTACAATAAATATTGACTTAAACAAAGAAGTAAAAACCCAAATAAACAATTTGGTGACAAAATTAGAAACTATATCCTTCATAAATAATGATGGAATGAATAGTCCAGGAGATAACTCCATTCCTAGACTATTTTATGGTTCAAAAGATATTATGGTACTTCAAACTAATACCTATAATAGGACTGACTATGAAAATATTGTTGAAATATTGGATTATTGGAGAAAATTATATAAAAACCCAGATTTAGATATTGATGAAAGAAATAGGCTATTAGGTCAGATAAGAGAAACTTATCTAGAATGTGAAACCTTTTTACAACACTTTAATTATGATATTAATATGTCAATTAATGATGATGATAGTTAATCATCCTCATCTGAAGAGACATTAGATCAAGATATTTCACCAGAAATAAATAAAGGGAAAAGAAAGGCAGAAGAGCCAATTGATCCTGAATTATTTAGTACATGGGGAGATGGAGAAAATTTTGACTTTATTCAAACAAATGAAGTCAAAATTGATACTAACACTGGAAGTACCTCAAATCCTACATCTGAGCCAATAATATCTAGAAAAGATAATAATCATAAGTATCCAATAGCTCAAAATAGTACTTATTTAGACTTGTCTCATTTCCATTTAAGGATCAGCAACAAGCAAGTGATGATTGGGCACAATCATTGTCCAT
Organism: Camellia granthamiana; assembly: GCA_036172215.1. Taxonomy (NCBI): domain Eukaryota; kingdom Viridiplantae; phylum Streptophyta; class Magnoliopsida; order Ericales; family Theaceae; genus Camellia; species Camellia granthamiana. Next base: position 30,323,604 of record CM069905.1, on the reverse strand, counting down.
CATTATTACCAATTATAAAAATAGTTGGTCAAAGGAAAAATTCCTTGATTATATTGTAGCATACACACTTATATATATATATTGTCTACAATATATATTGGAGTGATTTAATGAATTGGAATATAACCAATTGATGAGAATCCGACTGCGGTTCGTCCACCCAAGGGCCCTCCGACAATCAAGTCAGTAATCTCTTAAAGATATCAATTCAAGTATTTAACTCATAATTCACTACTCACAGTATATCACACATACCCGAGACCCATGAAGGTGCCCTGCTTTTATAACCGGCAGTGACCTGATCCCTTTATAAGTCTCATTTTAATGGACTCAGGCTCAATGCTCATCCTGGACCCTCATCTAGATAGAGATTAACTATTCTTGAGCCTTATCTATATCTAGACTGAGATCCTCCTTTGTTCTAGGACTCGTTTCTTATTTGCTTATTTCGGATTCTGGTATCTTAGCAGATAACCTCGGTCTAGTCGAGATCATCTCGATAACAAAACTAGGCCATATGGCACTTCGGTTGACACTTCGGCGTCACCTTAGTCTCGTGCTGTTATTCATAAAATACTTCCCCACAACTGCCCCCTAGGTTCTATTACCTCGGCAACCTAAAGTGATGAAACCTACATCGTTTGTCCACACTATATGTCGGCTAAAGATTCATTCTTCTCTTCGACCGAGATTACGACTCGTCAACTTCAAGTAACCTAGACTCAGCTGTCCACTTTATCCAGGATTAAGAACCAAGTTCTTAAGTTCTTTACATATCTCAACCGAGATCGTTTCTATGGCCGAGATCATAGCCTTATTACTTCAAGAATTGTAAGAGTCCCAACTGCGCATGAGTTGTTACGCACAGTCTTTTCAACCGTTTCCTTTACGTGTTCTTGTCTCATTAGTTTGTACTTGACACGCACTATCAAGTCACGTTGTTTCTGCCTATGCCGCCTGAAAGGCACGTCTCCCAAGGTCAATTCATTACATTTTTGCCGCCTTTTTAGTTTTTAACAAAACTCTCTTTCTCTCTTTTTGCCTCTTCACTTTTCATTCTTGCATTTCCTCCCTCTGCTCAGATTTTTCTCTTTCTAAAATCCGCCATTTTCAAGCTATCTTAAGCTCTACAACTGCTTCTTCCGTCACCGCCAGCACACCTTTCATCATTTGACTCCGATCATTTGAGTTCTCTGACTCTGGCGTACCTCACCCCGACGTTCTCGTTCTCAACTCCATTTAGTAAGTTCTCAATTTCATTCTCTTTAGTTTCAGTGTTTCAATGTTCTGTGAAATTTCATTTCTGAGTTGTTGTATACAAAATTTCCATTTAGGGCCATGAAATTTTCTTCAATGATGTATGCCGTTTCTCATGTCTTTAGAGTGTACTTCGTTTGTGTCATACACACTACGTTACACTGAGATGGTATTTTGGTTGCCATTCATATTTCTGACCACATCCTTGGCATATTACATTGATTACATTGAATGTCTGGCACTGTTCTTGCCATATCTATGGTAGCGTTTGGTAGAGTTTTTTAAATATGATTTGAGAATAGAGTTATATTTTGAGTTTGTGAGTTTTGGAATTATGATTTGAGTGTAGAAAATTTGTTTGGTTATGAGTTTTGAAAAGAGTTTTTGAATTGAATGTTGAATTAAGTTTTTAATGTTTGATAAGACATGTGAAATAAGAAAATTTGTTTAGTTATGAGTTTTGGAGAGAGTTTTCAAAACTTAATTCAAATTGTTATAACTCATAACCAAGCACACTACTCAAAACTCTATTGAAAATTCTGACCAATATTCATAAGCAAACTCTTTTTAAAATTCAATTAAAAAAATAATTATTAACAGAAAATAACATTAATCAATTTTTTTAATTGAAAATACTACAAAGGAAATAATTTTTTTTTCAAAATAAATATTCAATTATTGATTTAAAATAACTTTTGATTGTATATTTGGTTCGAATTTTTTAAAAATATTTTTTTGTTAAAATATTTTTATATTTTTAATAATAACTGTCACAAATTATTTATTATTTGTTGTATTGTTGTTTTCAAATAAATGGCAAAAAAAAAAAAAAAAAAGAAACAAAAAACAAAAAACAAAACAAAACAAAACAAAGAACCATTTAAAAACAAATTGAATAAGTTAGCAAATTAACACAATTGAAATATCAATAAAAATAATAACTCAATAAAGTTATCCCTGTCTGCTAATTTCGCAATTGAAATATCAATGAAAATAATAACTTAATAATAACTCTATCTGCTAATTTATCCCTTCAATCTCTCTCTCTCTCTCTCTCTCTCTCTCTATTCTAACAAAGTTTTACCTACAAAACTCCTTCTGATACCTTCCCTTTGGAAAGACCCGCAGTCGGATATATTGTGGTCAAAATCTAGAATTTTTCATTCTGGGTGAAAATAACTTTCATAGATTGAAAGACGATCAAATGCATCAAAGTTTGCCTTGAGTCTGACAAATTGACTTCCCAATTGAGCATAACCAGCATCCGGCCACCTGCAACCTCCATCCTGGGTCCGTAATGGACATAGAGACTCACAAACCAACATCAGTTCTTCTTTTTTTCGCTTTCTGTTGGCAATTTCCACCAAAAAAAAAAACCCCATTGTAGCGGTCAACCGGCCCGACATCCAGGAGGATGTCCGGGGGGACGATCGGGTGGACTCAAAAATTCAAAAACTGTTCGAAAAGCTGAGAGCTTTGGGTTGGAAGTTTGTTTTGGAAGGAGCTCTACCAAACGTGAAATTGAAATGTGTTTTGAAATGTGTGATGGAATTAATTTTTGAAAACCCCATTCAAAAGCTTTGATCACGTGAATGGGTGGAATTGTGATTGGAAAGCTTTACCAAACACAACCTATGTTTCTCTCTATATTTCTACTTCATTTGATTCTTGAATTTTGTTTGCCTCTGATTCCTTCTTGGTTCTGAATTACGTTCATTTTCTGTTTTCTTTGTCTATTTTCCATATTCTTGCTTCTGATTCTTGTTTCTGTAGTTTTAGGTTTGGGATTTGCTTTAGAACTCATATCCTTAGGAAAACTGGAACAAATTTCCCTTTAGATCTTCATAAATCCCCACCCCAGTGCTTTCTAGGATCTAGCCGAGGTCTACAGACCCATACCAATCATTTTTCCTTGAAATCTAGTACTGATTTTCTCAAGCCAACATTATGGGTATGTTTAGGTGGAGGGTAGACACCCCAACCTATAGCGATCCCGATTCTTTCTCCTTTGGTTGTTGTATCCAGACTTAGGCTCCGTGGAGTTGGTTGTTGTATATATCTTGTTGCCATCCTTTAATTCCATATATTTGAGTTTTAGGATGTGTTGGGCAGGTTTGTTACAGGTTGGTTATGAGTTTAAACCAATAGTTGCTGTCCAGAATTTTGCTCCTTCACTCGAGCAAGGCTTTTGTCGCTCGAGCAAGCTCTGTGTTTTAGTTCCTTTGCTCGAGCCAGGGTTCATTCGCTCGAGCGAGAGTTGAGTTTTATGTCTGGTGGCTTGAGCGAGAAGTCCTGCAGTCGAGCTTGCATCTGCGTCTGGTTCTGGACCTGAAAGTTGTAATTCTTGGCTCGAGCGAGCTTTCCTTTGCTCGAGCGAGCGAGGTCTATGTTTTGAGTTTCTTCGCTCGAGCGAGATTTTCTTCACTCGAGCGTGCTTCTGGGTTGCAAACCTGAAGATTCGAATTGTTGGCTCGAGTGAGGCTTTCTACGCTCGAGCGAGTACCCTTTGTGTCTGGTCGCTCGAGCGACCACTCCTTCGCTCGAGCGAGCCTGGTATATTTCAGTTGACAGCAACAGGATTACACTTCACTTTTTCATCTCCTTTTTCTCTCAAACCCTAGATCCGGCTCCCTCTCTCTCTACATACACCTTCTCTCTAAGGTTTGATCTAATTCTTGAGTGTTTCTACCCTAATCTCTTTGTAAGAAAGATAAAGGGTGGTGTGGGCTACATTTTAATCTGAAAAATAGTGGATTTGGAGCACTTCGAGTTTGCATCATCTTCTCCTTTGGTCTCTCCATTTCGAGGTAGGGATACCCTACTCCATCTTATGAGTTTTGTCATAAATTTTGGTCATTTTGATTAGTTGGTGTTGTTGGGTAATTTTGGGAAAAGTTAGGGTTTGATTTGTAATTTATAAAAAGGGGGTTTTCAAAATGTTAAATCCCATGGGTATACGAGACCTTGGAAAATGAAATTTTTGTTGTTACATTGATGAAATTGAACCCTAGGGTTGATATTGAGAATTAGAGAAAAATGCCCTAGCTATGTGATAAATTAATTTGAATAATTAATTTGTGGGAATATGAAATTAAGTTGGAAATTATGAAATTGGAGAATTATAAAGTTGAATGGTGGAGTTGGATAAATTAATCACTCACCTATGAAAATGTTGATACTATATTTGTATAATGCATTTATTTTCTGTTTAGAAATAATTGCTTTGGGCTATCGGTGGAGGATAGCCTTGATTGTTGTAGACACTATATGTTGATTAAGGAAAACTGAAACTAATCACATTGAATATGTCATTGAATATGACGGTTGGAATAATACATCAAATATGTGTATTGATTGATCCTTGTATATGATGAGTGTTTATATACTTGGAATATGTGTATTATGTGGGAGGAGATAGAGGATGTACTCCATGGTTTGAGGGAAGATAGGGGATGGACTCTCAAACCTGTTTGGGAGGAGATAGGGGATGGACTCCATTAATACAGCAAATATGTGTATTAAATTGAAGTATTGATACAGCAAATATGTGTATCATTTGAAGTTTGGAAGTGTTTTTAATATGAGTTGTGATCTCATGTAAATTGTGAAGTATAGAAGTGTCTTTATATGAGTTATAGTCTCTTTGAATTGTCTGGCCAGGTTCTGAGCCATGTTCATGAAATGATTTGGATAAGTAAAGGAAAGTGGAATGTAACATGGACTATTTGTCATGGAACTGTATTGTGATATAAATTGGTTTATAAGTGTTAACCATCTATCAAATGCCATTGTTTTAGTCATTGCTCATATTTGGTTTAGTATATCTCTATTGGGCTGTGGCTCACCCTATATGGGATATCATTTTCAGGTTCAGGTGACATGCTACCTCCAAGGACATAGCTTGGAAGGTTTTGGGAGTTGAAGACTCCTTTTGGTTGTTTTGTTATTTTGATATTACATGTAGACTCAAGCCGAGGGCTTAATGTGTATGAGTTAGAACTCTCTTTTTGTAACCAAGTGTTGGCTTGGAAAGTTGTAAGCCCATAGGGTATTTACTTTTGTTGTCAACATGTAATACTTTTGTAATGAACACTCTGATAAATAGAAATATAATTTATTCTCTTATGTCTATGTATGTCAAGAATGTGGGTTTATATGTATTATTTTGAGGGCATGACACCCCAACCAAACTAAAATACTTTAGGCAAGAGTTCTCCATTTCAGCTGACGTTCAACTACGATTGGCTTGAAAGGAAGACTCTATCATGCCTGGTAAGGACACCATGCCATTCCCCGTCGTAGCGTTTATTGAGTGTGGACTTCAGCTTCCTTTAGACATCCTCTTTAGGGAAGTCCTCCATTATTATGAATTCAACCCCATGCAACTAGCCATCAACTCATATTGGGTTATTAATGGTATAATCGAACTGGCACGCCGAGAAAATGCCAGGATTACACTAGTCCACATTCAATTCTGCTACACTATGTGTGGCCTTAAGTTTGACAAAGGTTACACATATTACCTCAAGCTCAGATCCATCACCTACAAACTCATAGCCAACCTTTCTGACTCCAACAAAGGTGCTAAAGATGACTACCTAATTGCCTCGGGCAATTGGGAATTTGCTCCTGAGGACGATCTTCATCTATTTCCCTTACGTCAATCGGTGTTTAGAGAGGATGAGGGTAAGAACTAGGTGTAACTTTTATGTTTTTGTTAAGACTTGGTGATTTATTAATCTTGTTTGTACTAATATTTGCAGTTTGCCTTTGCAGTTCTTTCCCAACCATCAAAGGACTTCCGTCAGACCTTCTTCCTAAGCCCCGATTTGAAAAGGTTATTGGGTTTGCCTGTTGAAAAGAGCAAAACCCCGCTGCTACGTAACTACATACAGACTTACAAGTCTGCTCTGCCCAACGTTCCCAAGCGTAACAAGACTCCTCCATTTGCCATAACTCCACCAGCCACTTCATCACCAAGGCCAGACCAAGCCTTTACTTTAGACCCAGTAGAGCAGTCATCCACCTCTGTCCCCTAACTTATTCCACCATCTTAGTGCCGACGCTGACGCCGAGCTCCTCCGAACGCACCGGCTGGTAGGACTCGGAGCCACAAACGTCGATATTCAGAGGCATCGGCCTACGATCCAGCCAACTCTCCCATTGCCCTTCTTGCAATCCACTTTGGAACCAGGGTTACTGTCGCTGCAACTGCCGACGATATGGGTCGCGGTCAAGCAGTAGTTAAAGACCTCCTGACCGACTTGCCAGGAGTGGTCACAGTTCACTCCTCCCCATCTTAGCTCCAACCAAAGCCCAAGCCAAAAGAGTTAAAAGAGCTAAGGCAAATACCACAGTAACACAAGTCCTTACTGATTCAGAGGACACAGTGCCGATCTCAAAATTGGTCGAGATCGAAAAGAGCTCAACCACAGGAGAGAAAAGGCCTGCCGAGGCCGAATCCTCTGAAAAACATCATTTAAAGAAGCCGAGGTCCGAAAAAGTAACGGGGCCAGGTGTTTTCCAAGCCGACGAGATTTGGGCTCTTGCTCTCATGGTTGGGGATCGACCAATGAAGGTCGTCGACAGTGCTATTGACAGTATAGAGGTCTGTGCCACGCTTTCTGCAGCTGTTCTTCTGCTAACAGATCTAAATCGTATCGTCGAGATCAGCGGATATGAAAACTTCACCTTGATGATGCAGCATTCGGTCCTGGTAAGTCTACAACACTTGTACTTTTTGGCATTTCACTTTAAGTTTTTATACTTAGAAATTTTACTAACTTGTTCGTTTATTTCCTTCTTTGGCCATCCAGCATGCCCACTCTTTTGCAACGAAAATCGAGGCTTTCAAGAAAAAGCTGGTCCACAATCCTGCGGCCAAGATCAAGGTTCTGTTGGATCAGGCTAAGGCTACCAGACTCGCGCAAGACCAGGCCGAGGAGAAGGCTGAGGCGGCGGAGGTTGTGGTTGAGGTGCTCAAAGCCGAGGCCAAGGAGGCTGAGGTCAAAACTGCCGAAGCCAAGGCGGAGCTCCAGGAGGCCTTGGCGACCTAGGAGGCCGAGATCAAGGCGGTGGATGAGAAGGCATTCTCTGAGAGGCAAGCTGCCGTTCGCGATGCCTACAAAGCCCAAGTCAATCAAGCCTACAACAGAGGTTATTACCTCGGCTGGACGGCGGTGCTCAACAAGTTATCTATCCTCATGAACTCCCCAATCCGTGATATCAACTAACTGAGCGTACCCTTCTCTCCCTCCCCAAAAGACTGACAACGAAGCCGAGGCTGAGGATGTTGATGAAGGGGTAGAGGCTGCTACTGGGGCCATGTCCCTCACTCTGAATGATCAAGTCCTGGACTTGACTCAAGATGAGGAGGACGAGGTCTCTAATAGTGCCTTTCCCAAAAAGACAACATCTGAAGCCAAGGTCTTGACAGTCGAGAAAAGACTTGATGAGACCCTTCACGAAATTGACGCTGAGATTGAGGTTGAGAAGACTGCTGAGAAGCCCTCTCAAATGTTTGTCGAAGCTGAAACACCATCAACCGTCGAAGTAGGATAGTCTACTTAGAAAGTTTCTTGTTTGTACTTTTTTCTTTGACTTTTGAACAGTTGTAACTTTTTGTTGTTTGAACAATGTATGTTTTTGTCAGGCCAAAGTGCCATCCTTTTGTAATCGAACAAGTTTTCTCCTTGAATGCACGCTTTATTTTTGTCTAAGTGTTTGAATGCTCTTCGTGTATGCTTACTGCTTTTCTTCGATGCCTTGCATATTTCCATACTAAGAATATTATTGCAATTATTCCATGTACACCTTAAATGTGTAATCACTCCGGGTAAGAACACATCTAACATCTAACACCTCGGATCCACTTCACCTCGGGTGCACCCTTAGTTGGTCACCTCGGACCAACTTACCTCGAAGTTCACCTTTTACTGTGATCTTGGCCAAAGGGTACTTTACAAAAATTCTTTGAATACCATTCAATAAGTATTGCTTCCTTACTTGTACTTGCTGTCTTTTATCAAGACTTCACCCTTCCAACCTTTCCAAGTTTGACAACTTGGTTGGTGATCTTGGGTAACAAATACCTCGGGTATCCCCTCATTTGGTTACCCCGGTTGACTCCATCTTGTAAATTTTTTCAAAAATTTCAACAAGTGTCAAGCCTATTCCTTATTCCTGCCCCCTAATGTGAACCTAAGTACCACTTATGTTCACATTAAGCACGTATGTCCTATTGTTGCCGAAAGTCTGATTGAAACAAATCTTAGCCGAGGTTTCTCTACCTTGGTGTCTCTGTTAATCTGACTAGATCAAACTTAGTTCAACTCTGCCATCGTGGCAAGTCTAAGTTACTTATCATGTTTCATTTTGAAACATTACCAACTTAGTTGAACTTTACTATGTGGCAAGTGTTAATTCAACTTTACCATATCGCAAGTTTAAGTCATTCGTCATGTTTTATGCCAAAACATCGCAAACTTAGTTCAACTAAGTTTTAAATTAACTCTACTATATGGCAAGTCTAAGCTATTCGTTATGTTCACCATAGGAACATCGTCATAAGACTGTTCAGTCCTATCGCACAAGTTTTTCAACAATAATAAAAACAGAATCAAGCTAGCATTTTATTAAGACTTCGGCTATTATTACATAAATCAAAAAACAAAAATTAATGGTAAAAAAACTTTAAGTTGCTAGTGTTCCATGGTCTTGGCAGCTCCTTGCCATCAGTGTCTTCCAACCGATATGCGTAATTGTATGTGACCGAGATAATGCGATTTGGTCCTTCCTAATTTGGGCCAAGTTTGCCCTTCTCGGGATCCTTCTTATTGCCGACAACTTTTCTAAGGACGGGGTCCCCAATCTTGAACTCCCTTGGATTGACCTTCTTATTATAAACCCTAGCAAGCTGCTGCTGGTATGCCCCCAGCCGAATTGTTGCTCTCTCCCTTCTTTTTTCCAACAGATCCAGATCTCGGGTAAGGAATGCCTCATCGGTTTCATTCTTCACTCCCTGGGTTTTGATTTCGGGGATGCTGACCTCCAGTGGGATGACTATTTCAGTGCCATATCCCATGGCAAAAGGAGATTCCCCAGTTGATCTTCTCGGCGTAGTTCAATATGCCCACAACACATTGGGTAATTCTTCTACCCACTTTCCCTTGGTTGCTTCCAGCCTCTTTTTGATCCCATCTAAGATGGTCTTGTTGGATGCTTCTGCCTGACCATTACTCTGGGGAAAACTAGGAGTAGAGTAATAGTTCTTAATCTTGTACTTTGCACAAAAGCTCTTGATCAATTTACTGTCAAACTGGGTGCCATTGTCTGCTATAATGGGTCTTGGGATCCCATACCTGATTATTATGTTCTTCCAGATGAAGTTTTTCACATCAATATCTCGAATCTTTGCAAGGGGTTCAGTCTCTACCCACTTTGTAAAGTAGTCTGTGGCTACGAGTAGGAACTTTCTCTGTCTAGTTGCCTGGGGCAGTTGTCCTACTAGGTCCATGCCCCACTGGGCAAACGGCCAAGGACTGGACACTGGGTTCAGATCTGTTGCTGGCTGATGTATCAAAGGTGCAAACATTTAACACTTCTCACACTTCCTGACATAAGCTTCGGCATCCTTCTGCATGTATGGCCACCAGTATCCTTGGGATATGGCTTTATAGGCAAGTGACTTGCCCCTCTGCATGGTTTCTACAAACTCCTTCGTGGATCTCATATAAAAAGTTTTCTACCTGAGAGGGGTGCACACATCGCAGCAAAGGTCTAGTGGAGGATCTCCTGTACAGGTGTCCTTCTTCTGATAAGCAAAACTTGGCCGACTTCAACTTGGTTTTGTGCGCCTCTTTTCGGTCATCCGGCAGTCTTTCCTTTTTGAGAAACACAACTATGGCTTCTATCCAACTAGGACCCATCTTTACACACATTGCCTTATATTCTGTGATGAGGGGCTCTATGCTTGGGTCTGATGAATAATCAACCATTATTGTTCTTGCCTCACCTGATGTAACGCCCTCAAAATTAAACCCATAATATATAATATTAACATGCGTCATTATAAGAAAACAAGAGTATTGTTCCATTCATCAGAGTAACTTAATAAAAGACATTACATGTAACATTAAAATAAATGCCCTACGGGCTTACATCTTTCCAAGCTAACACTTGGACACAAAACTATGAGTTCTAATCTCAAATACAGATAATCCCTTGGCTTGAATGTTTACATATAATCTCAAATAAAGACGAATAATTAAAGATATATCTTCAAATCTAAATCCTTCCAGGCTAAGTTCTTGGAGGTAGCTTATCACCTGAACCTGAAAATGATGTTCCCATAAAGGGTGAGCCACAGCCCAGTAGAAATATACTAAACCAAATATAAGCATTGAATAAAGCAATAGCATTCAATAGATGGCTAACCAAAAATCATCTCATTATATAGTCTTATGACACTAATATCTAAGACACGTTTTACTTTCCATTATTATCAATATGGCTCAGTACCTGGCCAAACTTACAACAGTGAACTATATGCCATATTCACATTATTTCCAATATCAACAAAACACATGAGACTCAGGCTCATATCAAAACACTTCATACTTCCAAATTGATACACATTTTAGTGCTGTATCAATAATATATATAAACACTTCAATATCAATAAGCACACATAAAAGTGATGCTAATGGAGTCCATCCCCTATCTCCTCCCAAACAAAATCCGGTTTAGAGGTCCATCCCCTATCTTCCCCTAAACCGTGGAGTACATCCCCTATCTCCTCCCACACAATATGCAAATGCATGCTCAATCAATACACGTATTTTCTGTATTAATTCAATAGTAAAAAACAATGACTTAACCAATATGATTAGTTCCAGTTATTCCTAATCCGCATGCAATGTCTACAACAATCATGACTATCCTCCACCGATAGTCCAACACAGTTATTTCTATACTGGAAACAAATAAATAAACAATTCAATAGGCGAGTGATTTAAATTATCCAACTACACCAATTAATCAATAAATTCCTCAATTTCATGAATTTGGCTAAATTCCCCAATTTTCCTTAAATTAATTATACAAATTAATTCATTAAAACAACTAGGGTTTCCCAAAATTACCAAAATACCCCCAACATATTAAAATACCAAAACTTAGAACAAAACGTATACATTGGAGTAGGAAATCCCTACCTCGAAGAAATCAACCAAAAGTGGAGAAGATGGAGATGACGACCCAAAATCCAAAGTGCTCCAAATCCAAAATCGTTCAGATTAAACTGAAGCCCTCGACCCACACTATCTTTTTAACAAAGGATCTAAGGTAGAAACCCACCCTAAATAGATCAAACCTAAGAGAAAAGGTGAATAGGGAGAGAGAGAAGTCGGACTTTAGGGTTTAGAACAAAAGAAGATAAAAAAAACTGATAAAATCCCGCTGCTGCCTATTTAAACTGGACAGGCTCGCTCGAGCGAAGACTTGGTCGCTCGAGCGACCAGACACAAGAAATACTCGCTCGAGCGAAGGAAAGCTCGCTCGAGCCAACAATACGAAGCTTCAGGTCTGCAACCCAGAAGCACGCTCGAGCGAAGAAAAGCTCGCTCGAGCGAAGAACTCGAAAACATACATGTCACGACCTAAACCCAGCCCTATGGGTTTAGCACCGTAACTGGCCAGTAATCCGAGATTACCGAAGGCCTGCTGAACAGTAATACAGTTAAACAGAGTACAGGGCCTGGCGGAAGCCAATACAGTAGGTAACTAGTGTCCATTGAGCTGTGAAAATCTGTATGCCAAAAACATTTTTCATGCATTCATACAGTTCAGAACAGTACAGTAAAACAGTAGACAGTCTATACAATCATAATACAAACATTCAGTACGGGGACCTAATCCCTCGATAACAGTACAGTAAAACAGTAGACAGTCTATACAGTAGTACAAAACAGTAAGGAGACCGATGGGGGACACAAAACACCCAAGCCATAGCATGGCAACTCGGAACCTCGCAGTGAGGCACATAGGCTGGCTTGACAAAACTGGGGACCAACCCACGCTTCTAGCTCCGGTCTGGCTGCTGAGAACCTACATATATATATATATATAAACAGTGAGCTAAAGCCCAGTGAATAACATAAAGCGTAAAGAGGTGGTGAATGAATGTCCTTACAGTAATGAAAACAGTTCATTAAACAGTATTTCAGTCTTTCAGTATTTCAGTCAATCAGTCATATGTGGTACACCCATTAGCCTATGAACAGTAGGTCCAAAAGGACCGGGTCTTAACAGACCCAACAGTAATGATGGCCATCAATCAGTAAACAGTATGGTTCCACCAAGGAACCGACAGAGCTCTGTAACAGTAACAGTAAACAGTAAGTGCTAAGGATGCCACAGTACAGTTCAGAATACAGGACATACATTCATTCAGTAAACAATATCAGTTCAATAAACAGTTCAGTTCAGTATTCAAAAGATAATCATTTTGAACATATCTTTACACAATTGTTACTCACAGAGATTGGGCTAATAGCAGCTAGAGCGCATCCCAGAGAGCCAACCCTAAACAGTTAACAAATAGAACACACACTAAGTTTCACAGTCGGGAAGGATGATAATTAAATCCCTAAATTTCCTCGGTGTGGTTCTACGTCTAAATCCTCATTAAGATGCCTTAAACTAGGCCTAAGAATGCCTAGGATGAGATGAGGATGCAAAAATACAGTTGGAAGGCATTTTTCAAAAGTTGCTGAAAACAGGGGTCTCGCTCGAGCGAGCATTCCTTCACTCGAGCGAGGTTGCAAAATCAAAGGCTTCGCTCGAGCGAGGAATCCTTTGCTCGAGCGGTCTGATGAAACAGTAAAAGTACTGGTTGTTGGATTTTTACGCGCGATACCACGCTCGATGCTCGCTCGAGCGGAGCCCTGAATAAAGGGTGCTCGCTCGAGCGAGGAATCCTTCGCTCGAGCGAAGAAGCCAAATCTGGAATTTCCAGATTTGCCTCCCAAGCTCAAACCAAGCATTCTCAACTCAATTCTCGACCTCTTGGGCCCAAATTCTGGAAAATACATCCCAAAACAATGAATAACAAGTTTCAAAAGCCAATTTGTGAATTCAAGCCCCAAAGGTGAGTCAATTAAATCCAACATTCAAACCCATTTTCAAGAACCATTTAAAACATGCAATGCATGAGCTTTAAACCAAAATTTAAGCTTCAATCCTTGCTCAATTGAGCTCAATAGTTGGAAAACAAAATGAAAACATGGACTTTAGCTAAAACATGGACATGCATGGACAATCTTCACATGAACTCAACTCAAAATCACCAACTCAACCATGCATGCAACAATCCAAACATAATTCAACCTCTTAGCACTAAATCATGGTTTAATCCTACAATGGAGCATGAACCATGCAAGATGAAGCTCAAAGACAACAATAAGGAGATGAAATTCTTACCTAGAGTTTCAATTCCAAGGTGTGGAGGTTAAATTTGCAACCTATGTTCCAATTCCTCCAATTACTAGGCAATTTACAAGCAACAATGAGATGAAATCAATTCCCCAAATTCTTCTCTCTCTAAAATTCGGTTGAGCTCTCAAATTGGCTGAGGAAGAGGTTTGTTTCAAGTGTATGCAAGGCTCAAATAATAAAAAAAATAACTAAGGCCCACTCAATGGCAATTCCGCAATTACGGCAAACTCTTTAATTGGCTCAAATTAATCTAGTTTAAGCATACCTAATCACATTTTAGTTAAATATACCACTAAATCACAAATATTCTACTGATCCCAAAACTCTAAACGGTTCCTAACTCGGCCGCCGATAAGGCCTTCAATTAGCAGTTTAAACATATGAATTCAAACAGATAATCAATCAATCAAATAGATGCAATATGCAATTCAATAGATAAACTTATTCAATTTCAGTTTCGATTTCAATCAGTCCATTCAGTACTTCAGTTAATTCAATTATCAGTCATTATCAGTTCAGTTTAGCAGTAACCAGTAGCTAATTCAGTAGTTTATCGGTAATCAGTACGAGGGTTGTTACAATACACCTCGCTCGCTCGAGCGAAGGAAAGCTCGCTCGAGCGAGGAAACACAACTTTCAGGTATATACTAGACGCAATCGCTCGCTCGAGCGAAGAAACCCTGGCTCGAGCTACCAGACACAAACACAACCCTCGCTCGAGCGACCAAAGCCTCGCTCGAGCGACCAGCCCAAAAACTGGACAGCAACACTTGGTTTCCGAACCTAACCAACCTGAAACAAACCTGCCCAACACATCCTATAACTTAAGAATAAGGAATTAAAGGACAACAACAACAATTATACAATGACAGAATCTACGGAACCTAAGTCCAGATTCAATAATCAAATGGGAAAAGACCGGGGTCGCTATAACCTCCCCCCCTTAAAGAATTTCGTCCCCGAAATTAAGCATGAGTTTTCAAAAACAAGTTTTTCTCAATTCCCAATGATATGATAAAACAATAATAAACAACTTGACCCAATACTGGTCACTTCATCTCTTATCAAGAGGAACATATATTACAACCTGCATCAATATTATGCATTTTTCCTTTCAATTTCAACAGTTTTCAATATCATATTCAATTGCATGATAGAACTCGAATTCAACAATACATTCAACATAATCAATGTTATACTAAACTTCCATTATAAGACAAGTTTCAAATTATTAACATTAAACCAAAACATTCTCAATGTTTTCCAACTTAAAACATATATAAAGTTCTTAAGTTCAACAATATTACAAAATCTAAATACAAGATTACAAATCACTAAACATGTCCGGATATTTCTCACGGACTTCCAATTTATGTTCCCAAGTGGCTTCCTCCACCCCGTGATGTTTCCACAAAACTTTTACCAAAGGGATGGTTTTGTTTCGCAAAACTTGATCCCGCCTATCCAAGACCCGAACCGGTCTCTCCTCATATGAGGTATCTTCATCAACAACTAAGTCAGTCCAATCCAATATATGTGATGGATCCGGCTCATACTTCCGAAGCATACTTACATGAAACACATCATGAACTCCGGATAACTGTGGTGGCAAAGCTAGACGATAAGCAGCCTCGCCAATCCTCGCAAGGATCTCAAAAGGTCCAATAAACCGAGGAGATAACTTCCCACTCTTCCCAAACCTCATCAAACCTCGCCTAGGTGATATTTTCAGAAAGACATGATCACCTACCTCGAACTCCAAAGGTCTCCTCCTACGGTCGGCATAAGATTTCTAATGACTCTGGGCTGTAACAAGCCTCCTACGGATAAGTTCAACTTTCTCCGTCGTTTCCCTCACTAACTCCGGACCCAACAAAGGTGCATCTCCCACCTCGGCCCAACAAACTGGAGACCTACAAGGTCGGCCATACAAGGCCTCAAACGGTGCCATACCGATACTGGACTGGAAACTGTTGTTGTAGGCAAACTCTACCAAAGGCAAGTGCCTCTCCCACGACCCACTGAAATCAAGAACACAACCCCGAAGCATATCCTCAAGGATCTGAATAGTACGCTCGGACTGCTCGTCAGTCTGAGGATGATAAGCCGTGCTAAAGGTCAACTTGGTGCCTAAAGCACTCTGCAAACTCTGCCACAACCTAGCAGTAAAACGGGGATCTCTATCTGAGACAATCGTCACTGGGACCCCGTGCAACCTCACTATGTCCCGAATGTACAAGTCGGCAAGATGATCTACCGAATCTCTCACGCGCATAGGAATAAAGTGCGCTGATTTAGTCAACCGGTCTACAACCACCCAAATAGCATCACTACCCCGCTGAGTCCTCGGAAGACCTACAACGAAGTCCATAGTGACATGCTCCCACTTCCACTCGGCAATAGGCAAGGGTTGTAACAAACCCGCTGGCCTCTGATGTTCGGCCTTCACTTGCTGACAAGTAAGGCACCTTGACACGAAAGCAGCCACATCTCTCTTCATACCCCGCCACCAAAACTGGCGACCCAAATCCCGATACATCTTAGTACCTCCTGGATGCATCGCAAGGCGCGAATGATGAAACTCTCGGAGTACCTCCTCTCGGCAAGACTCCGGCACAAACAGACGGTCTCGGTATCTCACACTCAGGTCGGGATACACCGTCAAACCCTTCTCAACCTTCCCACTGGAGATCTTCTCTCAGAGGGATTCTACCTCAAGGTCACCCCTCTGAGCCTCTAACACTCGAGTCACAAGTGTAGGCTGTGCAACAACAGAAAACAAGGCTGCAGCCTCAACGGATTCGCCCAGAAGCAAATCAAACTCTCCAAGTGCACCCAACATCTCCCACTCTCGGATGGCTATACTAGCTATGTCACCAACAGGTTTCCTGCTAAGGGCATCGACCACCACATTGGCCTTTCCCGGATGATAATGCAACTCGAAGTCATAATCCTCTATGTACTCCATCCACCTCCTCTGCCTCAAGTTCAAGTCTTTCTGTGTAAACAGATATTTCAAACTCTTATGATCCGAGAATACCTCGAACTTCTCACCATAAAGATAATGCCTCCAAATCTTCAAGGCAAATATCACAGCTGCTAATTCTAGATCATGCGTAGGGTAATTCTGCTCATGAATTTTTAACTGACGCGAGCCATAGGCAACCACTTTCCCCTCTTGCATCAACACACAACCCAGACCCTCTCGTGAGGCGTCACAATAGACTGCATAACCCAACCCTCTCTCCCGAATAATCAAGACTGGAGCGGTGGTCAGTCTAACTTTCAACTCCTGGAACGACTTTTCACAAGTCTCACTCCATACAAACTTGACCCCCTTTCGAGTCAATCTAGTCAAAGGCGAAGCTAACCTGGAGAAATCCTTCACAAACCGGCGATAATATCCAGCTAACCCCAGAAAACTGCGGATCTCAAACACACTCTTAGGCTGTGCCCAATCTTGCACTGCCTCAGTCTTGGATGTATCAACAGACACCTCTTCCCCAGAAACTACGTGGCCTAAGAACTTCACCTCTTCTAGCCAGAACTCACACTTCCCAAACTTAGCATAAAGCTTATGGGCTCTAAGTAACTCAAGCACCACTCTCAAGTGTTCCTCATGCTCCTCCTCTGACGGTGAATAGATAAGAATGTCGTCTACGAAAACGACTACAAAACGATCTAAGAATTCCCGGAAGATCCGGTTCATCAAATCCATAAACACTGCCGGTGCATTGGTGAGCCCAAATGGCATCACCAAAAACTCATAGTGGCCATACCGCGTACGGAATGCCGTCTTCGGAATATCCTCCTCCCTGACTCTCAACTGATGATAACCCGATCTCAAGTCGATCTTCGAGAAACAACGGGAACCCTTCAACTGATCGAACAGATCGTCTATACGAGGCATAGGGTACTTATTCTTAACCGTAGCCCGATTCAATTTTCGGTAATCTATACAAAGTCTCAAAGCACCACCTTTCTTTTTAACAAAGAGGGCCGGTGCTCCCCACGGCGAAACACTAGGACGAATATAACCCTTATCTAGCAACTCTTGGAGCTGAATCTTCAACTCAACTAACTCAGCTGGGGCAAAACGATAAGGTGCCATAGAAATTGGCGCCGTGTCGGGCACTAGGTCAATAGAGAACTTAATCTCTCGATGTTGTGGCAAACCAACAAGATCCTCGGGAAAGACGTCCGAGTACTCACAAACTACTCTTGGCAACATAGTCTGGGTCTCATCACACTCACCACTCTCAACACTGGCAAGTAGACCACTAAGCTCACTCCGCCCTCGCGGATCATACCCCGGTGGCAAAACACTACCAACCCGGTCCCCCAGAAAGTGAAAACACTCCCCGCTCACGGTACAACAAGTGACCCTCTGGCGGTAGCAATCAATAACAGCTCGGTATGACGATAACCAGTCCATACCTAATATAACATCGAAGCCCTTCATGGGCATAACTACAAAAGGAAACAGGAGTCTATGATAGTCGACCTCTATATCACAACCCCTAACACCTTGTTTCAAGATCAATTCACCCCCAAGAGGTGACACTACACAAATAGGAGATGCTAACTGTGCTAACTCCAACTCCAAAACAGATGCAAATGCAGCAGACACAAAGGAATGAGATGCACCCGTATCAATCAAAACACTAGCAACAGAATTGCAAAACAAGAAGGTACCTCTCACAACAGATGGAGCCGGGTACCAGATCCTGCGCGGTAACAGCATACACACGCCCAGATGACCTCTGATCAACCTGCTCACCCCTAGGAGCATACGACTGCTGAACCGACTGGGACGATGAAGCCCCCTGATTGGCCCTCGAGGCCTGACCCGACTGAGCTGGCTGCTGACCCTGAGTCTGCCTCAAACCTGATGCACTAGGTGTGCCACCCAACTGCGGGCAATACCTCTTCATGTGCCCTGGCTGACCGCACTGAAAACAAGTGAGCGGCTGGCCTCTACCCTGTCTCTAACTCTGAGATCGAGCCGAAGATGATGCTGCTCTCTGCACTCCTCCCTTCTGAGGACAAACTGGAGACTTGTGGCCCAGCTGGCCACACTTGAAACAGGTAATGTCTCCCTGGCTGCCTTTCCCCGAACTAACACTCGGCACAGGAAAAGTCGATCTAGAAAAGCTACCCTGAGACTGCTGAGGAGTGAAACCTCTCTGTCTCCTACCGTCACTCTGGCCATCCTGACTCCTCTTGGAGCCTTTCTGCCCTTCCTCCTCTTCCTGCATCATGATTTCAGTATGGGCTGCAGCATCCACCAGACGCCCATAATCCCGAATCATAGACCCTACAACTCTCAGCTTGAGGCCATGCCTCAACTTCTTCTCAAACTCAATGCAACGGCGTTCCTCAGACGCCACCAACTCAGGTGCAAACCTGGACAAGCTAGTAAATGATGCCTTAAACTCGGCCACTGACAAACTGTTCTGCTTAAGCTGGCAGAACTGATCTCTCAGCTTCTCCCTGACTGCCGAAGATAAGAACCTCTCCTGGAAAGCATTCACAAAAGCCTCCCATGTACCTCCTATACGACCTTTGGTGAACTTCCACCACTGACCTGCATCCCCCTTCAGCTGGAAAGATGCCAAAGTCACCTTCAACCCCTCGTCTTCGATGCCAAGCATCTCAAACGTCTTCGTTGTCTGTTCGAGCCATTCAGCTGCTTTAAGCGGCTCTTTAGGATCACCCACAAATTCATCCGGATTAGACCGGAAAAACTCCCTCTTCAGAAAGGAGGGTCCTGCATCCGCAACAACAACCTGAGCCTGATTCTCAGCTCTGAGAATACCTACTGACTCCCTGAATGCCCCTGCTATCTCTCGGGCTAAAGCGCCCATAGCCTGCTGGCCTACTGGCTCGGCCACATTGGCCTGACCAACTCCCTCCTGCACTGTCGGAATCTCCTCTGGCACAGGCACCTCTTGCCTACCCGGCCTACCACGCCTACCGCGTCCTCGTCCTCGTCCTGACATCCTAATAAAGGAAAACAAAGACGTTAGCACATTAATAAATGTGCCGAAGCTAAACACTCGCGTCCTAATGCATTGGACAACAATAATTCACTCCACGTAAGCACATAATCACATAAGCACCTATGAATTTCATTCCCGGATAATGATAGTCCCAAAGCGTTACTATAGTTCCGGTTGGAAGCAGCAGTGATCAAGTGCCTTTCCAACAAGACTACTAGAAACTCAAGGGTCCAATCAACATCCTAGAAACTACGTTCCATACCCACATAATCACATAAACATGTTATCAAATAAACATATAACATTACACTAAGTCTCTATCAAACGAGACGAACCCATTGTGATACTAATCACTTCCCACGTACCCAAAGTATTCAAACCCGGTACGCTCTGATACCAAGTTGTAACGCCCTCAAAATTAAACCCATAATATATAATATTAACATGCGTCATTATAAGAAAACAAGAGTATTGTTCCATTCATCAGAGTAACTTAATAAAAGACATTACATGTAACATTAAAATAAATGCCCTACGGGCTTACATCTTTCCAAGCTAACACTTGGACACAAAACTATGAGTTCTAATCTCAAATACAGATAATCCCTTGGCTTGAATGTTTACATATAATCTCAAATAAAGACGAATAATTAAAGATATATCTTCAAATCTAAATCCTTCCAGGCTAAGTTCTTGGAGGTAGCTTATCACCTGAACCTGAAAATGATGTTCCCATAAAGGGTGAGCCACAGCCCAGTAGAAATATACTAAACCAAATATAAGCATTGAATAAAGCAATAGCATTCAATAGATGGCTAACCAAAAATCATCTCATTATACAGTCTTATGACACTAATATCTAAGACACGTTTTACTTTCCATTATTATCAATATGGCTCAGTACCTGGCCAAACTTACAACAGTGAACTATATGCCATATTCACATTACTTCCAATATCAACAAAACACATGAGACTCAGGCTCATATCAAAACACTTCATACTTCCAAATTGATACACATTTTAGTGCTGTATCAATAATATATATAAACACTTCAATATCAATAAGCACACATAAAAGTGATGCTAATGGAGTCCATCCCCTATCTCCTCCCAAACAAAATCCGGTTTAGAGGTCCATCCCCTATCTTCCCCTAAACCGTGGAGTACATCCCCTATCTCCTCCCACACAATATGCAAATGCATGCTCAATCAATACACGTATTTTCTGTATTAATTCAATAGTAAAAAACAATGACTTAACCAATATGATTAGTTCCAGTTATTCCTAATCCGCATGCAATGTCTACAACAATCATGACTATCCTCCACCGATAGTCCAAAACAGTTATTTTTATACTGGAAACAAATAAATAAACAATTCAATAGGCGAGTGATTTAAATTATCCAACTACACCAATTAATCAATAAATTCCTCAATTTCATGAATTTAGCTAAATTCCCCAATTTTCCTTAAATTAATTATACAAATTAATTCATTAAAACAACTAGGGTTTCCCAAAATTACCAAAATACCCCCAACATATTAAAATACCAAAACTTAGAACAAAACGTATACATTGGAGTAGGAAATCCCTACCTCGAAGAAATCAACCAAAAGTGGAGAAGATGGAGATGACGACCCAAAATCCAAAGTGCTCCAAATCCAAAATTGTTCAGATTAAACTGAAGTCCTCGACCCACACTATCTTTTTAACAAAGGATCTAAGGTAGAAACCCACCCTAAATAGATCAAACCTAAGAGAAAAGGTGAATAGGGAGAGAGAGAAGTCGGACTTTAGGGTTTAGAACAAAAGAAGATAAAAAAAAACTGATCAAATCCCGCTGCTGCCTATTTAAACTGGACAGGCTCGCTCGAGCGACCAGACACAAGAAATACTCGCTCGAGCGAAGGAAAGCTCGCTCGAGCCAACAATACGAAGCTTCAGGTCTGCAACCCAGAAGCACGCTCGAGCGAAGAAAAGCTCGCTCGAGCAAAGAACTCGAAAACATACACCTCGCTCGCTCGAGCGAAGGAAAGCTCCCTCGAGCGAGGAAACACAACTTTCAGGTCTATACTAGACGCAATCGCTCGCTCGAGCGAAGAAACCCTGGCTCGAGCTACCAGACACAAACACAACCCTCGCTCGAGTGACCAAAGCCTCGCTCGAGCGACCAGCCCAAAAACTGAACAGCAACACTTGGTTTCCGAGCCTAACCAACCTGAAACAAACCTGCCCAACACATCCTATAACTTAAGAATAAGGAATTAAAGGACAACAACAACAATTATACAATGACAGAATCTACGGAACCTAAGTCCAGATTCAATAATCAAATGGGAAAAGACCGGGGTCGCTATACCTGATTTCATTGCGCTAGCTAGGTTGGCCAAGGCATCGGCGTGACTATGATCATCTCGGCTAACCTGTTGTAGCCGACAATTCTCGAATAATGCTAGAAACTTGATAGCCTATTTGACATAAGCTATCATCCTTTCATCTCGAGCTGCATACTCGCCTGTTGCTTGATTCATAATAAGGCGGGAGTCACAGAAGACTACCACTTCATCGGCTTCCATGGCCGCTGCTAGTTTCAGCCCCGCAATCAGCGCCTTATACTCTGCTTTGTTATTTGAGGCCTTGAACCCCACACAAATAGACTGCTCTATCATTTACCCATCTGGCGATACCAAGACTATTACTGCCTCTGCTCCCTGCCTATTAAAGCTGCCGTGTCATCAACGAAGAACTGGAAGGACTCTTCGATGTAGATATCGCAGGGCTTTGGTTTTTTTTTCTCCTTCTACGTTGCTGGAGTGGGGTCCTTTGGCCCTAGTTGGGTCTCTTATTGCTCCCCTGGACATCCTAAGTCGCGGCTCATCGAAGCACGCCTATAACATGAACGGGGGTATCCGTGCACATTAAACAGTTCGGACCATTGATCTCTTTGATCTAGTCTCACTAGTACAATGTGAAACACAGATGAGAGTCCAGATTTGACAACTTTTAGAAAATTCATTTTATTGCAAAACCTTTTGCCATAAATGGGCTGCGTTATCAGATCTCAGAGTTGCCACCTAATATTTTGGAAAATTAGGAAACCCATGACTCGTGTCAAGGCCATTGTTCATTATAACCAAAGTTGTCTCGATTCGGAACCTTAGGTATGAGAGGGAGAAGGTCATTAATTGAGCACCCCCGCTCACCCGATCAAAAGATCGGCCTTTACTAGACCATGATATGAATTTTATTTACTTTCATATTTCGATTATTTAATAAATCCTAAAAATTACTATATGAAGCATACAAGTATAGACTATGTCATTTATTTTGGAATAATTTGATTTCATGTATTTTGAAAGAGTTTTGAAGATGTACAACCTAAACAAATTGAGTTTACAAACTTGAAAAATTAATATTATTCCAAATTAAGCGACACAACCTCCATCCATTGGCATACATACAGTTATATCAAGTAAGCAAGTAGCAACATGATAGGATGCTTAAACATAATAAGAAAAACATACACAAATGGAATGCTAAAACATAAAAACTTACATATTTACCGACGTCCCGCGAACAACTACAAAACAAAGTTAGTAAAACATGCATGATCTTATATACAAAATCTTAATACAATTCACTCATGAGATGCAACTAAAGATTCGGCTTCTAAGTTATGATATGTGAATCATCTCAAGAACATGAGGTAGCGCATATAATCACATAGGAATTAATTAAATCCACAAATACAAACTTAGCTGAATCAAGATGCATGAAACATGGATGCAAAGCATATAACGAAAAAAAATAAAATAAAATAAACATGATGCATATCCACAAATAAGAAAAACAAGTAAAAGAATGGGACAACAAGAAGCGGGGAGGGGAATTATTACAACACTTGAAAGAATAATTATAAACCAAATTAGAGAGGGATGTGATAATATTACAACAAAATAAAAACCTCACAAAACACTAAAAATAAAATAAAATAAAAAACTTCATATGTCATGGAAACCATCGAAAGTTGGTTAACATTGGAAGACAGTGTCATTTTGTCCAAAAGAAGCTAACGGGCCGGCCAACTAGGCCTAGCCAAAACCTGTCTCGTTGCAAAACCAAGAAAATGAACAAACAAGAAATATGTAAGTGACTCAACTGACCACTACCGGTTAGATTAAAACAAGGAAATAAATATAAAATAGAAAGTGAAAAATTACAACAAACTAACATGAACCTAAAATAAGAACACAAATATAAAATAGAACATACAAAATGATAACAAAACTACGAAACTAATACAAGGAGACAAATATAAGTTAGGAAATGTAAAATTATAACACAACTACTATGAAACTAAAACAAGAAAATAAATATAAGATAGAACATGCAAGATTACAAGAAAACTAACATAAATCTAAAATAAGAAAATAAATATAAGATAGAACATGTAAGATTACAACAATACTAATATGAAACTAAAATAAGAAAACGAATATAAGATAGAACATGTAAGATTTCAACAAAACTAATATGAAACTAAAATAAGAAAACAAATATAAGATAGAACATGTAAGAGTACAACAAAACTAATATGAATATATATATATATATAAGATAGAACATACAAGAAAAAATGAAAGAATTAAAAATTCACCTTTCAAAGAAAGATTGAACTTATTGATTTTCAAACTTCCTCTTGATCACCCTCAATATTGTGAATTTTGATCTTAATCCTCAATTCAAGAGCTTGGGATTTGAGCTTGGAGTGATGGTTTTGAACAAGGGTATGATCACTCTTTTCTTGGCAAGAATACTCTCTCTTTGATTAAGGCTTTGAGTGGTTTTGACAAGGGAAGATAAAATGTAAGAGCTATATAACTTCACTAGTTTGGCAAGATAACTCTCTTATTTTTAAGACCTTCTTTTCTTTCAAATTGTAACACAATTTTAGCATTCTCTTTCTACACTTCTCTTCTTCAAAATTCATCCCCAAATTCAAGACTAGGGCTCTCATTAGCCAATGCAAGTGGGCAATTATGGAAGACAAAGTAGAGGACAAAGTGGAAGACAAAGTGGAGGATAAAGTGGAAGACAAAGTTGAGCATTTTTGGGAAAATAATGGAGTTAATGAGGGACTATGTATAATGGAGGTGAATGATGAATGGTGATGGTGGTGTGTGATTATGAAAGTGGATGATGAGTTGGGATGGTGGGATGTGATTATGAAAGTAGATGGTGAATGGAGATAGCGGGATGTGATTTTGAAAGTAGATGGTGAGTGAGGATGGTGGGATGTGATTATGAAAGTAGATGGTGGGGTGTGATTATGAAAGTAAATGGTGAGTGGGGATAGTGGGGTGTAATTATGAAAGTGGATGGTGAGTGGGGATGGTGGGGTGTGATTATGAAAGCAGATGGTGAGTGGGGATGGTGGGGTGTAATTATGAAAGTGGATGGTGAGTGGGGATGGTGGGGTGTGATTATAAAAGTAGATGGTAAGTGGGGATGGTGGGGTGTAATTATGAAAGTGGATAATGAGTGATGATGGTGAGATGTGATTATGAAAGTAGATGGTGAGTGTGGATGGTGGGGTGTAACTATGAAAAGTGGATGGTGAGTGGGGATGGGGGGGTGTGATTATGAAAGTAGATGATGAGTGGGGATGGTAGGGTGTAATTATGAAAGTGGATGGTGAGTGAGGATGGTGGGGTCTGATTATGAAAGTAGATGGTGAGTGAGGATGGTGGGATGTGATTATGAAAGTGGATGACGAGTGGGGATGGTAGGGTGTAATTATGAAAGTAGATGGTGAATGGGGATTGATGGGGTATGAAACAGTCAAATATTATTTGGGGGGAAAATATAATACAATGTGATGCTTTGGCAGAGTGGTTAAGGTTTAAGATATGGAGTTTTAGGTTAAGGGTTCAAACCCCCTCACCAGCATTCTTATTTCTCTCTTTTTTTGTTTTTTTTTTTAGGGGGGGTAAAGACATGTCATTGCCATATCATCAGTACGGACCAATCCAGTCATGCCACGTCAGCAAGACCTCCACGTCAGCGTCATAGTTAGCATTGATGGAATATTCTGCATATGGACGGAATATTTCCTGATTTAATAGAATATTCCCTCACATAACAAAATATTCTTTGAGTTTTGAAAATTACAATTTGGCCTAGAAGTTTTAAATAGTTGTACTGTAAGTGAGGCCCCCGAAAGTGCAGCGAAGGTTAATCCTAGCTAAACGAACCATTTTGGACGCAACCGTGAGGTCAGAATATTCCCTTAGAATGGTAATTTGTGACTATTTAGGTTTGGAAACAGGGCTTAAATTCTAAGTTTTCTTATTAAGGATTCTGTGAGAAACACCTTCTTGTTTTGTCATCATAGGGTAATCAAAAGAACGCGCCCAAGTCTTAGGGTCAGCCAAAATGTGGTGTCTACACTACCTTAGAATTGAGCCAGGAGTGAACTCGGCCACAAGTCGGCTAGTACTTGGCCCTTGATTGCTGTTCTAGGCTTGAACCCCAAGTCGTATTGGCCTAGCACCACTGCCTTTCTGGCTATTCTGCCTGTCAGATCTCCATACTGCAACATGGACTTTAGCGGATGCTCCGTCAGTACCATAATCTTGTGGGCTTGGAAATAGTAATTCAATTTTTTGGAAGCCATCACCAGGGCTAGTGTCAACTTTTCCAGGGACAAGTATCTGGTTTCGACACTTGCTAGGGTTTTGCTCACGTAATATACCGCCTTCTGTTCCTCCTCATCTTCGTATATTACCACAATGCTGACAGCATGGTCTGATACTGCCAAGTACAGGAATAGTTCTTCTCCAGGTATTGGAGTTGACAGAACTGGAGCTGTTGTTACTTACTTTTTCAAGTCAGCTAAGGCGATTTCGCACTCTTCTGTCCACAAAAAATCTGTGGCCTTCTTTAACAATTGAAAAAATGGCTGGCATTTATCAGAACTTCGGCTGATAAATCTATTTAAGGCTACCGCCTTGCCGGTCAGAATCTGGACCTGTTTGGCTGATGTCGGGCTTTTCAAGTCAAGGATGGTCCTGATCTGATCTGGGCTAGCTTCAATGCCCCTCATAGTGACCAAGTATCCCAGAAACTTATTGGATTCGACTCCAAGTGCACATTTGGAGGCATTGAGCCAAAGTCGATATGTTTTTAGGATATCAAAAACTGTTTGTAAGTCGGCCAGATGGTTCCCAGGTTCTTCGGTCTTCACGACCATGTCATCGATGTAGACCTCTACTGTCCTCCCAATCAGGTTCTTAAGCATCTTGGTCACTAACCTCTGGTAGGTTGCTCCTGCATTCTTAAACCCGAAAGGCATCACTCTGTAATAATAGAGTCCTTTCGGGGTGATGAATGCTGTATTCTCTTCATCTGGAGCATACATTGCTATCTGGTGGTAGCTTTTGTATGCGTCTAGGAAACTTATCCTCCCGTGCCCTGAAGTGGCATCCACTAGCTGATCGATCTTAGGCAAAGGGAAGCTATTCTTGGGACGAGCCTTATTTAGACTGGTGAAGTCCACGCAGACCCTCCACTTGTCATTTTTCTTTTTCACCACCACCGTGTTAGATAGCCAGGTAGGGTAGTTCACTTCCCGAATGGCCTGGGCTTCCAACAGCTTATCTACTTCCTCCTTGACTGCCTCTACATATAACAAGGTCGTTCTCCTTGCTCGCTGGATGACAAGCTTAGTTGACCTGTCCACATTGAGCCTATGGCAAGTGACCTCGGGGTCAATGCCAAGCATCTCATAGGGCGTCCAGGCAAACGCTTCAATGTTTGCTCGCAGGAAAGCCTCTAACTCCTTTTCCTCCCCTGCTCGGCCTAAGCCTGAGCCGAAAAGAAAGAAACGCTCTTCATCACCTTCTTTGACCAGAATCTTCCTCAAAGCTTCATCATTCTTGTCGACTGGTTCTTTGCTGACATCATCTAGGACCTCCCTATCCTCGTCTTCAATTTCTACTGTCTCTACTTCTCGCACGTTGCAGATGGATTTCATTTTTCCTGTACCTGATCCCCTCTGACCTCTTCAATCCCATGTTCGGTTGGGAATCGCAATAACTAGTGCAGCGTTGAGAGAATAACCCTCATTGCGTGCAGCCACGGTCTTCCCAAAATAACATTGTAAGGGGAAGGAGTGTCAATCACTGTAAACTCCGTGCTTACCTTCTTGGTGCCTGTCTTAACCTCCAAATTCATTGCTCCGAGAGGCCACGTCGGTGTCCGGTTGAATCCAACCATCAGGCTGTTGGATTGTTCTAGATCACACTACAATAAAAAAGGCCTTTGGTGACAGACTAATTTTGTCTCCAAACATCAAATTTTCGTCACTAAAGTGATCTGTGACGAAAAAAATTTGTCATCGCATTTGTCGCTTATACGTTGTCGCTGAAAGTACCTGGTGACGAAAAATAGTTTCGTCGCCTATTTTTCATTTTTTGCGACGAAATGTTTCATCTCCAAATGTTGCATTTTTCGTCCTCTATAACATCAATTTCGTCACCAAAACTAAATAATATTTTATTTTCATAGTTTTTGGCGATGAAATATTTCGTCACCAAATAGATTTTAGTGACGAAAGTTTTCCTCACCAACAATATGGATTAAGGTGACAAAAAAATTCGTCACTAAAATGCGCAGAAAAGAAAAATCTTCAATGACAAAAAACATTTTGTTACCAAATATTTCAATTTAGCGACGAAATATTCAGCAAATGTGACGAAATTATTTGTTTGATACTATATCATTAGTGACAAAATTATTTGTCATGTTTTTTGAAAACTAATAACGACATTTTTTATTTCATCACTATTAAAAATTAAATTTTTTTAAAATGGGGGTACTATTTTCTTCCGAATTTTTTTCTTTTCAGTAAAAATTCCCTGCGCATTTCAATAACTTGTTCAATAAAATATCTATTACAAATCAATACAAAAATCTGTTCATTTTCATAAACATCACAATCGAATTTCAGCACTATCCACAAAATTACAATATGAACTAGATGCGGATTATAAACATGTCTCCTAATATCCACAAAAAACGTCTACTAATATCCACAAAAATATAATATCAACTGCATGTGGATTACCAAACACGTCTCCTAATATCCAAAAAAAAACATGTCTACTAATATTAACAAAAATAAAATATCAAGGGCGGATTACCAAACATGCCCTGTAATGCCAACAAAAATATAAAATTTACAACGCAACCAAAATACATGTAAGGCAATATGAACAAAAACACAAAATGAGCTACCATCTGCCCTCTAATTACCAAACATGTCCATATCAAATCTCGAATCTGCAAAAAAATGAAACACAAAAAAAAAAAAAAAAATGCAAGTTAGACAATTATTATCTTATCCATAAAATATACAATTTAACATACATTTTTTGACTTAGTTTTCAAATCGAGAGTCCGATGTATGTTCCGTAAGTTTCAATAACTTACATTGGTCTCTCCCGAAGTGTTTGAGGTATTCCCCGGGCCGTCTTGTGGTTGTTCCACGATATTGGCCCCCGAATGCCTATTTTCAAACTTAAGTGTGAAAAAGTGCAATTTTGGACTTAGTTTTCAAATCGGGAGTCCCGTGCTAGTTCCGTAAGTTTTCACAACTCACATTGGTCCCTCCCGACACGTTTGAGGTGTTCCCTGGGCCGTCTTGTGACTGTTGCACGATTTTGGCCTCCGATGGCCTATTTTCAAGCTTAAGTGTGAAAAAGTGCATTTTTGGACTTAGTTTTCAAACCGGGAGTCCCGTGCTAGTTTCGTAAGTTTTCACAACTCACATTGGTCTCTCCCGAGGTGTTTGAGGTGTTCCCCGGGCCATCTCGTGGCTGTTACACGATTTTGGCCTCCGATGGCCTATTTTCAAGCTTAAGTGTGAAAAAGTGCATTTTTGGACTTAGTTTTCAAATCGGGAGTCCGGTGCTAGTCCCGTAAGTTTCCACAACTCACATTGGTCCCTTCTGAGGTGTTTGAGGTGTTTCCCAGGCCGTCTCATGCCTGTTGCACGATTTTGGCCTCAAATGGCCTATTTTCAAGCTTAAATGTGAAAAAGTGCAATTTTAGACTTAGTTTTCAAACCGAGAGTCCTGTGCTAGTTCCGTAAGTTTCCACAACTCACATTGGTCCCTCCCGAGGTGTTTGAGGTCTTTCCCAAGCCTTCTCGTGGCTGTTACACGATTTTGGCCCCCGATGGCTTATTTTCAAGCTTGAGTGTAGGAAAAATACATTTTTCGACTTAGTTTTCAAACCCGGAGTCCTGTGCTAGTTCCGTAAGTTTTCATAACTTACATTGGACCCCTCCGAGGTGTTTGAGGTGTTTCCCAGGCCTTCTTGTGGCTGTTACATGATTTTCGCCCCCCGATAGCCTATTTTCAAGCCTAAGTGTTGGAAAAGTACATTTTTTTACTTAGTTTTCAAATCAGGAGTCCCGTGTCTCCCGAGGTGTTAAGGGTGTTCTCGGGCCTTCTCATGACTTTTTCACGATTTTAGTTCCCGATGGCCTATTTTCAAGCCTAAGTATTAGAAAAGTACATTTTTGGACTTAGTTTGAAAAAGTGTATTTTTCTACATAGTTTTCAAACTGAGAGTCCCATCCTATATCCATGCATATATTATCATGACTTATGAAGATGTATTAGATATTTAATTGGTTATGTTTCTTTTTTTTTCTTTTTTTTTGATGTTGCATTTCCATTTAAAATATATGGGTTTTCAATAATGCTACAATAAATAAAACAATATACATGGGTTTTCAGTAGGTTCACCTGCAACCTCTACCAACAACCCATACAACAAATATAACATATCCGGGTTTTCAGTAGGTTCACTCTCAACCTCTTAAGACCATTATGGGTTTTCAGTAGGCTCACCCTTAACCTCGTCCATATGTGTGACTGTGTACATGTGTGTATATACATATATATATCGATGTGTAGAAGATACCGGCTCGTCAATTCTTGTCTAAGGCCTTTGAGAAAAGTCACTTTAAGATCAAACTCGATTACAAGATCCACAAAACCTGAGGCCAAAACATTTAAAGAAAAACATAGCATCACTAATAAGTGTTCAAAGAAAAACATTCACCTAAACTTATTTATATTTAACATGAAGATTACACAAAAGTTAAGAGCTGTAATAGATCATACGCAAGCGGTAGAAGGAAAAACCTCAAAAATTTAGTTCCATACACAATAGAGAATTAAGCAAATTTCATATCCAAAAGGAAATCTGTACCACACCAAAAAGATAATCTGTACCGCCCCAAAAACTAATTTCTAATTTGTACCATGCTAAGTTTTAGATATTTACCACGGCAAAAAACTAATTTGTACAAACCATTATAAGGATGAAGGTATAAAAACAATGTCCTTCCATACTTGTCAAAAAAAAGTCATATCCATAATTCTACGTCAAAAACCATCTGCAAAAATAAAATTAATCATTAGTATTGACTAATTATTGGCATATTTAAAATTATAAAAAAAAACATATAAAACTCGAACTTAGTTAATCTTTTCAAATTAATCATTAGTTTTGCATACTCAAATATATATGAAATAAAAATTTGGAAAACTCGAATGCATATATAAGGCAACCACTAATATTTTACAAGTAATCATTCTACATAATTATAAGTATTTTTCCATTTTTTGCAACTACAACGCCGTGTCCTATTTACGTACCGTTTGTCTCTACAACATCGTATCCAATTTACAACGCCCTTTTTCGACTAAGTCGGATTATTTTTAATTTTTTTCAGTTAACTTAAATGAATGTATGTAGTTCCTAGTCTCAAAACAGGTTGGAAGGAAATTTAATTGCATTAGTAGTTTAGTTAGGCTTCATAAAATTTACACAATCTTGTTGTGCTAATTTACTTTAACCAGCAAGTATATGGAGACCAGAATGGATATTCATTTGAAATATTCATTTAAAAGAGTGAATGCAGGTTTAAATTAGGTGGAATTTCCCTGGTTATTTGTATTTGAAATTCTTGACAGGAAAATGTCAGGAAAAGCATTTGGGTTGACTAAGCTTAATATGGCATGTTTTGAGAATTAAAAAAGGTTGTCAACGGATTACAACTAGTAACTTGTAAAAAATTAATTTGATTGGTATAATAGTGTGGAAGATAGGGTGACGTTTTGTTTAGATTGAACCTGCGAAAAAAGCATTTCATTATTTTATACAATTGAAAAGGCACCCAGAAATATGCCATCAATTATGCAATGCATTATTAAGTCATACCCAAAGCAACAAAATTGATTGGCATTGTAATAAATTATTGACCCTTGAAGAAAATTAGTTAGTCAAACCTTTACAAATCTTACATTCTTTCCAGCCTCAACTTGCTCAACCTCAACACCAACAACAAGAATCTGAAAAGGGGAAAAAACCCAAATAAGGAAAACTGAATTATTGTATTTGCATCAGTTTTCCCACCTCCCCCATAAGGTGGTGTTCAAATTGAACAGCTGATTTGGGTAGCAAAACTCCAAGGGCTATTTTCTACACAAAAAACATTTCATTCATGAAGATGATAGTTTACAACAAGGTTGTGGCGGCACGCATCTTTGTCTGTTACTTCATAAATAATAATTTAAAAAATAACAGAAGAACACAATTTGCAATAGTAGGACAAGTAGAGGTCACTCCAATAGAGGACTACTGAATGGTTTGCGGCTATATATATTTTTCATTTAAAAATAAAGGAAATACCAAAGAGTAATCATATTAAAAACATACCAAAAAATATTAAGAAGGTTTTGGAAAAGAGGATAGACCAAACAAGTAGCTTGAAAAAGAAAAAACTTATAGCTTGTGAGCATTTTAGTAAATGTAAATGGTTTCATATGTTGGGCATGAAAGTACAATTTCTAATGAGTTAGAAATTATAAAGATTGCATGGTGAAGTAGGGATCTTCCTTTTCTCTTACGATTTAGATTCGTACCAATTCTTCTTGAGAGGCTTCAGTTCAGCATTATAGCAGCAATTCCACTAACTTCAAACAAATTAATTAAGCTGAATGGACATATGCTAAAAAAAACATTGATCTTACCACTTCAGATAAGGTTTCAACATTTGTTTTCCTCAAAAATAAAAAAAAATATGTATACCTCAACAAGAGTTTTCCTTATGTATTTGAGCTTTACAAGCTTCAATAATGATTCTCTTTACCTCTCAGAACTAGCAAGGCAACGTAGATTAAGGTTTGAAGTGTCACACATGCATGATGGTTTCTAAAAGATCTAAAGATAACACAAACTATATCATTGGGATTATTGCTCCTAATATTGATATAGCAACAAATACACTACAAAGACACATTTTAGGTGTGGTTTGTTGCTTTGGGTATGTCACGACCCAAACCCGCCCCTATGGGTTTAGCACCGTAACTGGCCAGTAATCCGAGATTACCGAAGGCCTGCTTAACAGTAGAACAGTAAAACAGAGTACAGGGGCTGGCGGAAGCCAAAACAGTAAATAAACAATGTCCAATGAGCTGTGACAGTCTGTATGCAAAAAGACTTTTCATACATATATACAGTCAGTGGCAGAACAGTATGTACATTATATACAATCATTCAGAGCAGGGACTTAATCCCTATTAAACAGTACGGTACAGTCTACAGTTATTACAAAACAGATACCGAGACAGACGGGGAATTAAAACACTCCTAAGCCAAAGCTTGACAGGCTCGGAACCTCGCAGTGAGGCACATAGGTTGGCTTGACAAAACTGGAGTTTACCCCGACGCTTCTAGCCGCAGTCTGGTGCCTGTACACCTACATATATATATGAGCAGTGAGCTAAAGCCCAGTGAATAATATAATGCGTAAAGAGGTTAAGAATGAATGTCCTTACAGTAATGAAAACAGTTCATTAAATCAGTATTTCAGTTGTTCAGTCATAACCGTCATATGTGGTACATCCGTTAGCATAGCAGTACAGTAAACAGTAGGTCTTAAAGACCGAACAGTAAATGATGGCCATCAATCAGTAAACAGTAGTGGTTCCAACAAGGGAACCGACAGAGATCTCTGTAACAGTAACAGTCAGTAACAGTAGTTGCTAAGGATGCCACAATACAGTTTAGAATATAGGACATCCATTCATTCAATTAACAGTTTCAGTTCAGAAAGCAGTTCGGTTAAACAGTCAGAAATATTCACGGTTGAACATATCTTTACATAATTGTTACTCACAGAGTTCTGGGCTACGATAAGCTAGAGCGTCTCCTCGGAAAGCCAACCCTACACAATTTACAGATTGAACACACTCTAAGCTACACAATTGGGAAAGATGATAACTTAATCCCTAATTTGCCTCGGTGTGTTCTACATCTATATCCTTATTAAGATGTCTAAAACTAGGCCTAAGAATGCCTAGGATGGGATGAGGATGCAAAGATGCACTTTAAAAGCATTTTTCAGAATTTTCAGAAAAACAGGGGTCTCGCTCAAGCGTGGCTTTCTTCGCTCGAGCGAGCTTGTCAAAACAGTGGGGTTGCTTGAGCGTGGACTTCCTCGCTCGAGCGGTCTGCAAAAATGCAAAAAGTGCTGGATGTTGGAAATCTCCGCTCGATCCTCGCTCGACGCCCGCTCAAGCGTAAGACACAGTCCTCGCTCTCGAGCGTAGGTTCTCTCGCTCGAGGGTGCGTCTGCGTGCACCAAGAATCTGAGAGCTTGCAATTTACGTTCGAGCCACCATTCCTTCGCTCGAGCGGAGCTCAGAATAAACGATGGTCGCTCGAGCATGAAATCCTTCGCTCGAGCGAAGAAGCCAAATTCTGGAATTTCCAGATTTGCCTCCCGAGCTCAAACCAAGCATTCCTTAGCTCAAAACTCGACCTCTTGGGCCCAATTCCTGGAAAACACATCTAAACTCAATATACAACAAGTTTCAAAGCTCAATTTGAGAAATCAAAGCCCAAGAGTGAGTTAATTAAATCTAATTTCAACCCAATTTCATGAACAAGATGAACATGCAAACATGCATGAATTAAACTCAATTTTCAAGCTTCTAATTCATGCTCTAGAGAGCCAATTCTTTTCAAAAACATGGTGAGTTCATGGTCTATTGTAAAAATATGAGCATGCATGTACAATTTCATGAAGGACAACTTCAAAACTTCAAAATAAAGGCATGCATGCATGAACTAGGCTCCAATTCAACATCATGAGACCAAAACTTGACTTAACTCTTCAATTTGGCAAAAACCATGCAAGAATCAACTTAAAGACACCATTAAGAGGATAAATTCCTTACCTAGATCCTCAAATACAAGTCTAGAAGCTCAATTGATCACAAACTCTTCCAATCTTCTCAATTTTCAAGCAATACAAAATGAAGCAAGTTGAATTCACTCCCTTCATCTCACACTCTCTCTCTCCAGTCGGCAATATCAAGGAATTGGCTGAAGAAATGTTTTGTTTACATGTATACAAGCCTCTAAGTGTGTTGCCTAAGTGGTCCACTAGGGATGGCAAGGTTGTAATTAAGCCAACTATTGCAATTTAACTTATTTTACTCTAATTTAATCATACCAAATCAATTTTCAGATAGTTACACCATAAATTCACATTAATTCTACTGATCACAAAGCATCAATCAATTTCTGGTTCGGCCGCCGATAAGGCCTCCAATTTGCAGTTTAATCACAAAAACACAAACAGATAATTAAACAGGCAACAGATAAGAAATGCATTTAAACAGATACAGTCAATCAATCAGTTTCAGATTTCAGTCAGTCAGTTCGGTATTTCAATCGGTTCAATTACTTATCATAATCAGTCTCAGTTTAGCAGTAATCAGTGGTTACTCGGTAATCAGTGGCGAGGGTTATTACAGTGTATGACTTAATAAAGCATTGCATAATTGATGGCATATTGCTGGGTGCCTTTTCAATTGTCTAAAATAATGAAATGCTTCTTTTGCAGGTTCAATCTAAACAAAATGTCACCCTATCTTCCACACTATTATACCAATCAAATTTATTTTTCTAGATTTACTAATGAGTGAACTAGTTGTTTTCATCACTATAATTTTTGTTCCCATATCATGGATCATGATTGGGGGGTTATGATGTTAGTACTGGATGTTTAATTAGAAAAGGAGGTGACAAACTTATCTTGCAGTGATTATAGGTTGTTTGGATTCACTGATGAGTTGCTTTACCTAGGAAAGATTGTCATTAATAGATGGATTTTTAATAGCCCCTTAATAATTTTGATAATTCATGAAGGTGAAGAAGATGAACAAAAAATATACATTGTCTATCTAAGATCCCATTCAGGTGTATAATTTCATATTGCCACAGAATCATGTACAAGGCAAAATCATTTTTGACAAGTCCAAACACGAGAACAAAAAATAGTCAGATATTGACAAAAAAAAAAAGTTAGATATTGAGCAATTGCATGATTTGGCCAGTACACTGCATTTTCACTATTGTGACTTCAGAATACAACAGAAGAAATAGAAGAAGAAGATAAGCAGAGATAGAGATAATTTTTTGATTCGGGCATTGCATTAAACAATTGGAGGGCGAAAGATGTAACAGGAAGAAATACCTAAATCAAAATGGGGAAATAAAGGAAGGGATGGAAATTGAGATAGAGAGAGAGAGAGAGAGAGAGAGAGAGAGAAATACCTAAATCAAAATTAATGGGCTTAAGACGGTGAGCGACGGTGGCGATGATACAGTGTACCGACGGAGAACGATGGGCAGTTTGACAGGAGTGAGATCAAATAGTGGCGATGCCGGAGGAGGAGCTCCAGTTGCCGGCAAACGCGAGGAGGACCGGCGGGAGAGAGGGAGGGGAGAGGAGCAGCGGAGACGGGGAGAGAGAGGTAGGGAGAGAGAGAGAGAGAGAGAGAGAGAGGGCTTTGCAAAATAGGACCTAATTTGGACAAATAAAGAGGGTTCTTACTTATAGCCTGAAACTACGTCGTTTTGCATAATAAAATTATAGGAGACGAAATTATTTCCTCACGGAAAATTTTGTAAAATGATGACGAAAATTTTTGTCTCTAAAATGGCGCTCAAATATTCTGCCAAATTTTCCAAGGGCGGGAATTTTTTTTGTGACGAAAAATAAAATATAAAGACGAATAAAATTTTCGTCACCTATTGTTTTATTGATTTTAAGCATTTGGTGACGAAATTTGGTTTTTCTCTCTAAAAATACTACAATTGGAGACAAAATCTTACTTTTATCTTTAAAACATATATATTTGGAGACGAAATTTTTTTTCGTCATGTCTTTTCGTCACCAAAGACCTTTTTTGTTGTAGTGTCATCTGGGTGAAGGCCAAGCTCCTTGTAACATCTAACATACATGATGTCACAAGAACTACCTTGATCAACCAGTATGCGCCTCACCTAGCATTCGTCAATCTTCAGTGTTATCACCAGGGCATCATTGTGTGGATGTTGCACCGTATCCAAGTCTGCCTTAGTAAAAGAAACCATTGGTCCTTGGTACTCGTTTATCCTAGGCTTCTTTTGCTGGACTTGATACACGTGCTACAGGTGCCTTACTCTCTGGGTTTTCCCTCACACATTATTCTCATTGACCTTTGAGTGAATCACATTGATCACCCGATGTCCATTTGCTTGTTGCGATGGCGGTGGAGGAGGTGGTGCTGCTAGTGACTAGGGTAGCCTTGCATGCTCTTCCCTCATCTTGGCCTTATCTACTAGGTCTCTCAGGTGACCCTGTCTGACGAGATCCTCCAAGTGCATCTTCAGTGCCCTGCACCCCTGAGTCAAGTGCCCATCCTCATTATGGTAAGCACAATGCTTCCCAAGGCTCCTTCCCATAAACTCGCCAAGGATCTTTTTAGGCGCTCTGTAATACAACTAGTTCTTGTTCTTTTCTAGATCGGGATTCTGAATACAGTGGTGACCGCCTGTGCAGCCCTTAATCCTGTCTCCTGCTTATTTTCACCGGAATTATCTCGGCCTCGCTTCGGCAAGTCATTTTTCTTCTCTTGCTTTGGTGTCTTCATTCCTTGCGTGTCCTCTTCTGCCATGATATATTTCTCAATCAGTGCCATGAGCTCCTCCATACTTTTTGGTAGGGTTTTTGCCAATGATTTTCGAAGAGGGCATTCATCATCCAGGTCGTTCTTAAAAGACATGACTGCCAGCTCCTGGTTGCAGCTAGAATTCGGTTGAACACCTTATAATATCTCCTTGCGTAAGCCCTGAGGCTTTCACCCTCGTTAATGTTCAAAGCCAGTAGGGAGTCTACCATCAGTGGCTGTAACTTGTTCGTGACAAACCTGGCTACAAACATCTCTGCCAAACCTTCACAACTCTTCACAGTTCCTTTCGGTAACTTCTAGAACCAATCCGATACAATCTCTCCAAAGGATGAGGGGAACGCCTTGCATAACAACTGCTCGTTCCCACTCCACAAAGCCATTGAATTCAAATATAAACCAACATGAAAGTTTGGATCAGACTTACCGTCACAAATCTGGAACCTTAGCATATGGAAACTCTTTGGGGCCTCAAACATATCCAACTCCACTGAGAATGGCGTTCTTGGCTTGACGGGGGATGTGATCTCGGCGTTGTGCTGTTTTCTCTAGAGGTAGTCTTTCAAGTCCTCCTTCGTTCGATCGGGGAGTTCGGCTATCTACAAATTTCAGCCTTAACATAGGTCCCCTTTGTTCGCGGCATTTTCTGTGACTTACCTCTTACTGACTCTGTTTGCCCATCTCGTGAAGGCTGATGTAAGCGCTCATTTTCTTTGCCATGCTACGGGGCTATTGGGATTATTTTCTGCCCTTCTTTCTGGGCATCAGTCTTGGCTGTTGGTACCAGCACGTCCTGCAACGGGAACGGTGGTTATATCACATTGTTTTGCATCATGAAGTTGACAATCGACTGTAGGTCTGCCAACTTGTTTGTCATCCTTTTTATGTCGCCGTCCCTCCTCAGGCATCTATCTTTCCATACCTGGAGGTCACTTTCATTGTAATACTCATCTCGGCTAGCTTTCTTTGGGGCGTTACCCTCTTTGCTAACGTCTTTCTCCCCAGGATTTGGATCTTGTGCTCCTTTATTACGGTTTTCCTCTCCGATGTTAGGATTTGCATGTTCGCAACTCTCACTATGGACGTTGTCCCCAATCTTTTCTTCATTCCCATTGTTGGCCATCTATTCTCCTTAAGTTCCCACAGACGGCGCCAAATTGTGGGTGTTGATTTCTGACCACATAACCAAATGGGGAACTCAGTTGGAGAGTACCAACAGAATAGATTAAGCCCAACAACTTGCACAAGAAAATAAGAATCCGGTAGTGGTTCGTCCATCTGGGGGCACTTCGATAATCAAGTCAGTAATCTCTCAAAGATATCAATTCAAGTATTTAACTCACAATTCACTGCTTACAGTATATCACACATATTTGAGACCCATGGGGGTACCCTGTTTTTATAACTGGCAATGACCTGATCCCTTTAGAAGCCTCACTTCAATGGACTTAAGCTCAATGCTCATCCTGAACCCTCATCTAGATAGAGATAAAATCTTCTTGAGCCTTATCTTTATCTAGATTAAGATTCTCCTCTGTTCTAGGACTCTTATCCCTTATTTGCTTATCTCGGATTCCGGTATCTTCGCAGATAATCTTGGCCTAGTCGAGATCATCTCGGCAACAAAACCAGGCCACATGGCACTTCGGCTGACAATTCAGCATCACCTTAGCCACGTGCTGTTATTCATAAAATACTTCCCCACATATTTATGTATTTTGTTTTCAATATATATATATATTTATGTATTTCTAATTTTTTTGTCATCAACTTG
The DNA here is from genome assembly GCA_036172215.1 of Camellia granthamiana. NCBI lineage: Eukaryota > Viridiplantae > Streptophyta > Magnoliopsida > Ericales > Theaceae > Camellia > Camellia granthamiana. The sequence goes on along the minus strand of CM069905.1, from coordinate 30,283,971 downwards.
TATCATCGCTTATAAATATTTACAACTAACTGTGGGAGCCGAATTTCATTGGATCAATAGGGACGAATGGACGAGTCCAGTCCGGGACATAACCTTTATTCGGCATTGATCTTAATCAATTGAAGAGCCGAATAAAATAATCGGCATTCCAACCAGTAGAACAAAGGCCGAGTAGAAGTACATGTAAAGGATCGAGGATGGGCTTGGCCCTAAGGCCCAAAGAGAATAATATAAATACAGGATCATCAGTCAGAGAAAGATATGTGAGAACTAGTGTGCTTAACTTAAGATACAAGCAATCAAGAGAGTATACACTGACTTATCCGTCAGAGTGCTAATTCTGACACCCCCGACCGGAGTGTTCATTCCTTTTCAGGTGGCTAGCTGAGGATCACAAGCGTCCCCTAAGATCGGAAGAGTATTTCCAAACCACTTCACCACAATTGGCGCCGTCTGTGGGAATACTCAAACACATCCATGGCGGGCGTAACGGAAGACCCTCCGATAGTCACTGATGAGACCACACAGAGAGACGACCTCACTCCAACAAACATGTTTGGACTGGAGACTATCGCCGCAAGACGCGCCTTGAACTTGGCCTCACCCTCAACTTCAACGCATGAGACAATGCAAGCGATCATGGAACAAGCAAAGCAAAACAAACAGAGGTTGGAGAACATGATCGCTGAGAACGAACGTCTCTGTCAGGATTTGGCCTTGGAAGTGGCGAAGTCCAAACAAGCTGTACGCCAAGATCCGGAATGACCTCTAAGGGCAGGTGGTCGACGACCTTGAGCCTGACAACAAGACACTGACAGTGACTCTGACTCATTATCCCCAGAGCCCAGAAAGAAGGGACGACTCAAAACTACTAGCTCCTCTGAAGAGAGTCCACGTACAAGGCATAAGCGAAGACGAAATGGTTCAGACGAAGAGGACCAGTACGATTCCTTTGTGCGACGGATCGCAAAGGCAGTACTACCCAAGAAGTTCAAAGCCCCGTCATTCACCTTGTACGACGGGAAATCGGATCCCACGGATCATATCTGTCACTATAAGCACACCATGACGTTGCATGCAGACGACGAAACTCTCATGTGCAGAATATTTTCGAGCAGTTTGGGACTGTTGGCAGTCAGATGGTATTATGAGCTGGAGCCGGCGTTGATTAAGAGTTTCCATAAATTACAAAAATCCTTTAGGGCAAGATTCATCACCAACGAGGTCCAGCCGAAACAAGCCGACTCTCTCTGGGCAATGCAGATCCAGCCAGGAGAAACACTAAGAGCGTATTCGGCGCGCTATTGGGAGTGCTTCAATCTTTTTAACGATGCTTGCAACGACTCCATGGCCGTCACCGCCTTTAAAATGGGTTTGCATCTTGACAGTGCTCTCCGCAACTCCTTGACTAGAAGACCCCCCAAAACAGTTTGGTCGTTGATGAAGAAAGTTGAGGAATACTGCAAAGTGGAAGATGATGCCTTGCGGGTTAAAGCCGAAAACGTGACCAACAAGACAGCCCCTTCTAAAATTGCTCAACTGTTAAATTCTGTACCATCACAGAGCCCCGAACCACGGCATAGGGCTAAACGAGACAAGAGACGGGATTCTTGCCGATCAAGCGACCAGTGCCCCCACTGAGCAAATGAACAACTGCAAGTCGATGGCAGACGCACAAGGCACTCAGACAAGAAATACATGGAGTTGTCAGAGCCGATCAGCGTGGTTATTGCCAAAGTCCAACACCTTCCATTCTTCAAATGGCCGTCCAAAATGGTGGGACCTCCCGAAACAAGAAGACGGGATAGGCGGTGCGAGTATCACAAGGATCACGGCCATGATATTAAGAGTTGTTACGCATTGAAGGATCACCTAGAGGAATTGGTATAAGATGGTCGGCTACAACAGTATGTCCGCAAAGGCAACTCAACCAAAGCAATAGCCTTACGACAAGATTCACCTCCACTCGGCGTGATCCACATGATATACAGCTTGCCAATGTCATCCGCGGTGCATACGATTCAGTCGAATCCTGACCCTTAAAATTAACTCACTCTAGCTAAACGGCCCCATGAAGCTGCGAACATTGTTTTTGATGATTCAGATTTAGCCGGAGTGACACTTCCCCACATCGATCCCTTGGTAATCGAGTTACGCGTAAACCGATTCACCGTTGAGCGCGTACTCATTGATCCGGGGAGCACATCGGAAGTTATGTATTACAAGACATTCACTAAACTCGGCTTCTCTGAATCGGATTTTTCTCCGGTACCTTATCCACTATTTGGTTTCAACGCCAATCCAGAATACCCGTTGGGGAAAATCACATTACCCGTTCGAGCGGGCTCCCGAACAGTGGAAGTGGAATTCTTGGTCGTCAAGCTGCCGTCGCCGTATAATCTCATCATAGGGTGAACTTGGTTGCACACTATGCAGGCCGTGCCAAGCACCTATCATCAGCTGCTACGCTTCCCGACAGAAAGCGGCATTGAGCAAATCTGTGGCTCCCAGAAATCGGCACAAGCATGTTATCTCTTTGCTGGAAAGACGCCAAAAGAGTTGCAAATGAATTCTATTGAGGTGCCGGATCGAGAGAGCCTCGACGATGTTGGGCAGCTCCTAAGTGAAAAGGCCACGGAAGCCCTAGAGCGAGTTGAAATCGACGGAAACCCAGACAGGTTCTTCATGGTCGGCGCCTCTCTAAATCAAGCCGACAGACAGCAGCTAATTTCCTTCCTGCTCGGCAACCTTAATGTATTTGCGTGGACTCCATATGAGATGTCGGGTGTAGATCCGTCTGTTTCGCAGCACCATCTAAATGTTGACCCTAAATCCAAGCCGATTATTCAGAAAAGCCGGCAGTCAGCTGCAGAGCACACTGTCGCCGTTGTTGAAGAGGTTGATCGGTTGCTTGACACCGGGGCAATCAGGGAAGTGACCTACCCTACATGGCTCTCGAATACTGTGGTTGTGAAGAAGAAAAATGGGACTTGGTGAGTCTGCGTTGATTTCACGGACCTAAACAAATCCTGCCCCAAATATTGTTTTCCTCTTCCCAAGATAGACCAACTTGTAGATGCTACGGCACGTTATCAGCGTATGGGCTTCCTCGATGCCTACAGAGGCTACCATCAAATTGCCATGCGGAGGACCAAGACAAAACTGCATTCCTCACCCCAAGAGGAACCTATTGCTATAAGGTTATGCCTTTTGGACTGAAGAATGCAGGGGCAACTTACCAGAGACTAGTTACCGCCATGTTCAACGAGCAACTTGGCCGCACTATGGAAGTATACATTGACGATATGGTGGTCAAGTCTAAGGAAGAGCAGAATCATATAGCCGATCTGGAAGAGACATTCGGCATTCTACGCAAATATAGAATGAAGTTGAATGCTTCCAAATGTGCGTTTGGGATCGGCTCTGGCAAATTCTTGGGTTACATTGTCAACCACTGAGGAATCGAAGCCAACCCAAGGCAAATCACAGCAATCCTGGAACTCAGCTCCCCTCAATCGGTCAAGGAGGTTCAGAAGTTAATGGAGATGGCCGCCGCACTCAACAGGTTCATCAGTCGTTCCACGAACCGCTGCCAATAATTCTTTCATACACTACGGTAGGGCAAGGCTTTTGAATGGTCCGTCGAGTGCGAAGCCACTTTTAACAGCCTCAAGACCTACCTCCGATCAGTTCCACTTTTGACAACACCTTCGGCAGGTGACCCGCTCATTTTGTATCTGGCAGTTTCCGATCGGGCCGTCAGCGCCGTACTGATAAAGGAAGAGCTGGGGGAGCAGCGGCCAGTGTATTACATGAGCAAGGCAATGGTTGACGCCGAAACATGCTACCTTCCGTTGGAAAAACTCATTCTAGCCCTCGTCATGGCAGCAAGAAAGTTGATGCATTACTTTTAGGGGCATACCATCGGGGTGCTAACGGACCACCCCCTCCGGTCGGTACTCTATAGCGCAGAAGCATCAGGGCGCGTTTCAAAGTGGGCTCTTGAACTCGGCCAGTACGATATTCAGTTTCTGCCTAGAACCTCCATCAAGGGACAGGTGCTTGCTGACTTTGTGGCCGAATTCACTGGGGGTCTTGCCGACTTCAAGTCTGATGAAATTCGACCTAAGCCGAACTGGAGAATTTATGTTGGGGACATTTGGCAATTGTACTGTGATGGATCATCCAATCAACGGGGCAGTGGAGCCGGAGTAGTAATCATGGCTCCCGACGGCGCAATAATTGAGCAGGCCATCAAACTCGACTTCGAAGCATCAAATAACGAGGCTGAATACGAAACCCTTCTGACTAGTTTACGGAATGCACATCTTCTGGGTGCTCGGCGTTTGCTTGTATTTTGCGATTAAAAACTGGTGATCAATCAGCTAAAGGGGGAGTACGCGGCCAAAAATGACCGTATGGCGGCTTACATGAAATCGGCTAGCTCCTTGCTGGCAAAATTTGACCATCATGAATTAAATCAAATAACACGTGATCAAAACACACATGCAAACGCCCTGGCTTGCCTAGCCTCCGCCATTAACTCAGAGATTAAACGGACCATCGAAGTAGGTTTCATCCCGGAGCCAAGCATTGGCCCTTCGGAGGAAGTCCAGGTCAATGTCATAGAGTCAGGACCGAGTTGGATGGACCCCATTGCTGCATTCCTATCTTTCGAACAGCTCCCAGCGGACAAGAAAGAAGCGCACAAGCTGCGAAACAAAGCCCTGCGATACTACTTGGATCCACAAGGAAAGCTTTATAAAAAATCTCTTTCTGGTCCATACCTGGAATGCGTATATCTGGACAAAGTCGAAGAGCTTCTGACTGAAATACATGAAGGCAGTTGTGGTGCCCATTCTGGCAGGTGCTCTTTGGCCCATCGAGCTATAACACATGGGTATTATTGGCCGATAATGAGAAGTGATGCCGAATGTTATGTGAAAAAATGTGAACAATGCCAGAAGTTCTCCCCGTTAACCCATTTGCCTGCTAAAGAGTTAAGCTCTATGACCAGTCCCTGGCCGTTCGCCCAGTGGGGACTTGATATCGTCGGACCATTGCCGAGGGCCCCCGGGGAACAAGTGATACTCGATCGTCGCGACATATTACTTCACAAAATGGGTCGAAACGGAGGCATTAACGCACATTCGAGATGCTGATGTTAAGCGCTTTGTATGGAGAAATATCATAACACGATTCGGCATCCCAAGAGCACTTATCTCAGACAACGGCACCTAGTTTGATTCTGGCGTCTACCGAGAACTGTGCAACAAGTATGGTATCCGGCCTTACTTTTCCACGCCGACTTACCCCCAAAGCAATGGTTAAGCCGAAGCCTCTAACAAATCCATCTTGGATGGAATCAAGAAGATGGTGGAGAAAGCTAAAGGCAAATGGGTCGAAGAATTGCCAAGTGTATTGTGGGCTCATCGAACTATGCCGAGGCGATCCACTAGGGAAACGCCGTTTGCTTTATGCTTTGGAACCCAGACGATCATACCCCTGGAGATCGGTCACCCAACCCTGAAATCGCAAGTTTTTGATATGGGCTGAAACGACATGATGCTGGCTTTGAATTTGATTCTGATTGAAGAACAAAGAGACCGTGCCCTTGCGTCCATAGCATGATACCAGCAACAACTTGCTAAGTTATACAATCAACGTGTTCAGCTGCGCCGCTACACACCAAGAGAGTTGATCTTGAAGAAAGTACTTCCAGCTGCTAGGAAACCGACTGATGGAAAATTGGGTCCTAACTGGGACGGCCCCTATCAGGTCGATTCAATTGCAGGAGTAGGGGCATATCGGCTCAAAGACATGTCTGGAAGGAGTCTGCCACGGCCTTGGAATTCAATGCACTTACGTAAATTCTATCATTGAACCCGACCTGTGGTGAATGATACTAGTTTTGAATGGTTCACCATGTACACATTCCACTTTTGTAATGCAAAGATTCATATTTACTCACTGCGAAATCCAGTTCAAAAGTGTTCCGATAAAAGCCTTCGGATTCGGAGCGCCCTTTGTGGATATCACGATTGGCCAAATAAAGTCTCCGGATTCGGAGCGCCCTTTGTGGATATCACGATTGGCCAAATAAAGTCTCCGGATTCGGAGCCCCATCGGTGCATGAGGCCTTTGGGCCAATTAAGCCTCCGGATTCGGAACGCCCTTCGTGGATATCACGACTGGCCAAATTAAGTCTCCAGATTCGGAGCCCCATCGGCGCATGCGGCCTTTGGGCCGATTAAGCCTCCAGATTCGGAGCGCCTTTCGTGGATATCACGACTGACCAAATTAAGTCTCCGGATTCGGAGCCCTATCAGCGCATGACGCCTTTGGGCCGATTACGCCTCCGGATTCGGAGCGTTCTTCGTGGATATCACGACTAGCCAAATTAAGCCTCCGGATTCGGAGCGCATTTCGTGGATATCACGACTGGCCAAATTAAGTCACCGGATTTGGAGCCCCATCGGCATATGACGCCTTTGGGCCGATTAAGCTTCTGGATTCGGAGCGCCTTTCGCGGATATCATGACTGGCCAAATTAAGTCTCCGAATTCGGAGCCCTATCGGCGCATGACGCCTTTGGGCCGATTAAGTCTCCGGATTCGGAGCGCCCTTCGTGGATATCACGACTGGCCAAATTAAGCCTCCGGATTCGGAGCCTCATTGGCGCATGACGCCTTTGGGCTGATTAAGCCTCCGGATTCGGAGCGCCCTTCGTGGATATCACGACTGGCCAAATTAAGCCTTCGGATTCGGAGCCCCATTGGTGTATGACGCCTTTGGGCCGATTAAGCCTCCGGATTTGGAGCGCCCTTCGTGGATATCATGACTGGCTAAATTAAGCCTCCGGATTCGGAGCCCCATCGGTGCATGACGCCTTTAGGCCGATTAAGCGTCCGGATTCGGAGCGCTTTTCGTGGATATCACGACTGGCCAAATAGTCTCTGGATTCAGAGCCCCATCGGTGCATGACGCCTTTGGGCCGATTAAGCCTCCGGATTCGGAGTGCCCTTCGTGCATAACACTTATGGGTCGAATAAGATTCCGAATTCATAGTACCCTTCACGACGAAGGTTAAAGCATATAAACATTCAAAATGAAATGCTTAATTAACTTGGGCCGGCGCAACCGCATAAACAAATCAAAACATGCAAACATTCGAAATGAGATGCCTAACTATGCATGTAAAAATTCAAAATGAAACACAAACATTTAAAATAAAACATTTTATTCAATTAGCCAATAATTACATAATCTCGCACGCAATCTGCGTTTGAACATTACAATGTCTATTTTTATCCGACGTCTCCCTCGTCGTCACTCTTTTCGACTTCGAAGGCAGAAAAGGGGAAGTGATCACGTTGGTACAGCGGCAATGCCGAATCAACGCCCGCTGCTCGGAGAGCCTCCGCGGCTTGAAATGCCTTGATCCAACCGTGCTTAAATCCACGATTTTCACATCGGCAAACTTCCTCGGCGAGCTTTTCCCTGGTATTCTCTATCCCTACTTTCTGGCCTTCATGGAAGCCTTTTTCATAAGCCCTCCCCTTTCGCGGACTCTATCGCAAACATGCTCGCCGTATCACGATCGACAATTGCATTACTGATAAGCCGCTGGGTCACCCTTTCTTCCACAACTGGGTTAGCTTGTCCGGCTGGTTGTGTCTGAGCGGCCTTGACCTTCCTTAGCTCGCGCTCAGCCACTTTCGCGCGAGCTTCCAAGTTTCGAATGCGGTCATCCTTCTTCTCTATTTCTCGTCATCCTTCTTCTCTATTTCTCGTCGCGCAGCACGAAGGCGCATGCCGATTTCATAGGCGGTGCACAGCCCTTTCACCGCCCCATGAACGCCTTCTTGAAACACCTCGAAATCAGGTCGACCAACCATCGACTGCTGGACTTCTGGCGAAAAAATCTATCGTGCGAACTCGACCGCCACGTTCGGGTCCCGAATGATGGAATCTGCCTCTGTCATCGGTCTATTCCCAACGAAAACAGAAAAGCTCAATGGGTACGGTGGTCCACTGGCCTCACTTCACAAACGAGAGGAGCTCCCTCGTTGGCGCTTCTCCTTCCTTTGTGACTTGCTTCGTCAACGCGGAGAGTGGTGCCTCTTGTGTTCTGCAGATGCTCTACCTCCTATACGGGGAGGCTCGCCACCTTGATTCATTGATGAGTCCAGCTCTGCCAGAGTCCTGCACTCTCCCTTACTATTAAAGAAAAGTCTGGTTGACATTCACACCTTTCCGACCACGAAGGACGAGCAGAATCGAGTCACTTTGCGTCCGTTTGGCAAGGGCTCATTGGGCTCATGAGCCACAAAAGACAAAATAGGCTCATGAGCCATAACAGACAAAACATCACATCCAACCCCATAATCATTACACTCTTCTCTCACAAAAAAAGTCAAAAAAGCCAAAAAGCCAAGAGCCCTTCCCAAACCAAGCTTTTGAGCCCAGGCTCATATAGCCAAAAAAGCCAAAAAGCCAAAGAGCCAGCCCACTTCCCAAACGGACTATGAAACTCAGATGGAATCTCTCACCCCCTTTTTAATCACTCAGGAGTGCACCCCACTCCCGAGGTGATCTCATCAATGCGCGCACTCCTGCAACCACCGATATTCGGCATTGTTATTTCATTCCGATCTAGAAGAGATATTCGGCATTGTTGATTCATTCCGAATTGGGGCAAGGGCAGGTTCGTGAATCTTAATGGCCAAAAAGGCTGGCCGAAAGGATCACGCGCCTGTCATCCCATGAACTAATGATATTCGGCTTTTGGAGTTCATACATTGGCTGGGGCAAGGGCATATTTATTAATTTGATCGGCCAAATACCTAAGCCCGATGTCGATCGATTTATGCCACAGCCACTCCATGAACTAATAATATTCGAGGCGCTAGAAGGGGCAGATTTATTAATCTGATCGGCCAAATACCTAAGCCCGATGCCGATCGATTTATGCCGCAGCCATCCCATGAACCAATGATATTCGGCTTTCAGAGTTCATATATTGGCTGGGGTAAGGGCAGATTTATTAATCTGATCGGCCAAATACCTAAGCTCGATGCCGATCGATTAATGCCACAGCCACTCCATGAGCTAATGATATTCGGCTTTCGGAGTTCATACATTGGCTGGGGCATGGGCAAATTTATTAATCTGATCGGCCAAATACCTAAGCTCGATGCCGATCGATTTATGCCGTAGCCACTCCATGAACTAATAATATTCGATTGGATCACATTTATTAATCTGATCACATTTATTAACCCTTAGATATCTAATCGGCAAGTATACACGAACGTTTATCTACCGCGCAACAGACAGCAGTAATTTTACCCAAAATAACAAAAACAAAACAGTAATCTTCATTGATAACAACAATTAAATACATGAAATAATACAAGGCAAGGGAAATTTTCATTCATAAAGTGAATACAGATAGTCATCATTTTATACATGAAGATTACGCCAAGTAAATAGATGTCTACTAAGAAAACAAAACATGTTTAAAAGAACATACATTGAAAATACCTAACAAAACTAAAGTGACTTCCAAATCAATCCTTGGGATCAGACTCAAGCAGCTCAACGTCCACTTGCTCATATGGAATCGACATGGCCAATGTCACTCCAGCGGCAGCAAGGGCTTTGAGCAATTCTCGAATTTGGGGACTTCTTCTACATAGTTTTCAAGAGTGGCACTTTTCCCAGCCTTGAACGCTTCGGAAGCCTAGGAGTCGGCTTTTTTCTTCATCTTCTTCGACTCTTCCAATTTGGCCTCCAGCTTGGCAAGCGCCTCATTGGCTAACTTGAGCGATTCCTCGCTCGCGTTTGCCCTCTCTTCGGCTTCCGATCTAAGTTGGTCAGCAGTCCGCGCCCTTTCCTTCTCAACTTCGGCCCGTGCACTTTCCATTGTCGCTCTCACCGCCTCGAACTCGGCCTTGCTCCTCTCACCCTCGACTTCTGACTTCAAACGGCCGATTCTTTTAATGGCGTCATGATGGCGGCGACCTATTTCGGTTATCCTTTCGACCATCTGCAAAACAAGGAGTTGGGATCGTCACATACCAAGAAATACCGTCTGCAAACCAAACCAAAATAAGGAGTTAGGATCAAGTCACATACCAGAAGAGCTGACTGGGCAGCTAATGCTATTGTTACCAAATCCGGCTCCGCCCGAAAGGTTGCCTTGTCAGCCGGCAATGAGACCGAGGCAGCCAAGCTCAACGCCACAGCTGGATCTTTCAAGGCCAACGCTTTAGAGGAGATCGGCATGTTTTTTTTTTATCTTTGATTGAATAACAAAAGGAGCAACCACATCCGACTCCTCTAAGCGTGGCCATTTATCAATGGGGTTCTCCTTAGAGCCGGCCTTGCTCTCGGCAGTGCGTTTCTCTCCCCGATCTTCTGGAATCAGCCGTTCGGCTTCCTTCTTCGTCTCGGCCACATTAACTTGAGCCGTTTCTTCTATAATAATAGGTTCGAAAGATTCAGTCGGGGCAGTTCCAGAACGGATGGCCTCGGCTCTCCGTCGGGCGGCCATGCGTTCGGCGTTTTTCTTTCGTGCCAATTGCGTGAGACTTTCCCCAGCTATAACCTCAGAATAAGCGCCAGGAAGGTCTCCCAAGTTTGTAAAAATATCTTCGAAGGAGACGTCCCCTCGGCCTGATGTGGACGGAGGGTCGGACGAGTTGAGTCCGGCTTCCTCAAAGGCCGAGTTAAAAGCTTCGTCAACCACCACTGCCAACTGGTTTGGGTCCTCGGCGATTGTTTCGGCCGCTTGTTCTTCTACGTGTTCCGAATCGGATGTTTTTAAACTAATCTGTCTTAAGTTTTTGAAGCTGGGGAAGATAAGGGCTGTAAGATGGTTGTCGCCTCTCGGGATTGGAATGTTGTCTGCTGCCGAAAATGTCGTGTAAGTTGGCTCGTACCGCAGAAGAATGTGGGCCGCCCTCCATTGTTTTTGAAGGTTTGGACGGCCGACGAACTGTAGCGCGGTTTTAATTTCTGCAAGTACAGCGTCGTCGTCTGAAACCAACACTCTCTTCAAGTCGCTGCCTGCATAAACAAAGCGATTAGATGTATATAGGGCTGAATACAGATATGGTAATAACAGAAACAAAAGTGATCTAATCGGCCACCTAGTTCGCCTTTTCGCCTTGGCACGGGGTCTAGGCGATCTTCACCCTCGTCGAATTCCCAATTGCCTCGGACAACGACCATCACGTCATCGACACGCTTGCCAGAGTTGGCAAGCATAGTCACTAAGTGATGATTGGTATCCTTGGCTCTAAGAAAGTAGTGTCCTAGCCGGCCAGTAGATTTGGCTAGGACATAACAATGCCGAACGGCGAGTATACCTAAATTAATCCTAAGATGCTAGTTTAGCTCTACAATCCCCATTATGATGTGAAAAAAATTCATGTTGGGCTGGGAAGGGATTAGATCCCAGTATTGAAGAACGGCCCTCAAAAATGGGTGAAGGGGAAAGCGAGCTCTGCCCTCAACAATTGACAGAAGAGGAAAGACGATTGTGCTCTCATCATTCCTCTCCATATCAGTGGTGCTGTCTGCCAAAAGCGACAGATGGACGTCATCGGGGATGGAAAAATAGCGTCGAAAGCTAGAGATTCGATCCGCTGAAAGGAGCTTCTTCAGATGTTTTGCCATCCTGGCCAGCCCAAGGATTATGGAAAACTAAAAGCAAACAAGGAAGTGGGGATCGGAAGTAAAGGAGGAGAAAACTTACAGGAGACAAAGGGGAAAACGAGAAACAAGGAGTTGCAGAAGCCGCGAAGTGAAGGAGTTGCACTAGAAGGCGAACTAGATATTTTTGAGTATTCAAAACATACATTCAAAGAGACAATTTTAAATCACATTAAATGGAGGCAGTGTACGAAGGGGTGGGAAATCGTTATAATGACCAAAAAGCGTGTGTGCGTTCTGACACGCATTGGGAAAAGGATTAACCGCCAAATTTTTGACTTTCCAGGCTCGAAGCCAAACATGCCGACTAACTGATGCTAGTGGGGTGTTTGGGGGGCAATTGTGGGAGCCGAATTTCATTGGATCAATAGGGACGAATGAACGAGTCCAGTCCGGGACATAACCTTTATTTGGCATTGATCCTAGTCAATTGAAGAGCCGAATAAAATAATCGGCATTCCAACCAGCAGAACAAAGGCCGAGTAGAAGTACATGTAAAGGATCGAGGATGGGCCTGGCCCTAAGGCCCAAAGAGAATAATATAAATACAGGATCATCAGTCAGAGAAAGATATGTGAGAACTAGTGTGTTTAACTTAAGATACAAGCAATCAAGAGAGTATACACTGACTTATCCGTCGGAGTGCTAATTCCGGTACCCTTGACCGGAGTGTTCATTCCTTTTTAGGTGGCTAACTGAGGATCACGAACGTCCCCCAGGATCGGAAGAGTATTTCCAAACCACTTCCCCACACTAACTTATTCTTTAAAAATTATCATTCTAAAATAATATACTACATAAATAATCAATAACTAAATTTTTGGGAATATTTTTTAACTTTAAAAAGGGTACTTTTCTATTTTAGTTCGTCATCTTTTTAAAATATGTTTTCCACAAATTATTTATCTATATATTTTTACCTACTCTCATATCACCTTATTTTTTTTTAATAATAAAAAAACAACTCCAAGATAGTTTAAAGCTATGTTTCGTTTTGGCTTTTTAATTAAAAAAACGTAAAAGACAAAATTAGTTACATAAGCTAATAAGACAAAATGTCATATCTAAACCATAATCATTATACTTTTTCCCTCACAAAAGTTAAAAAAGCCAAAAACAAAAACCAAATAAGGTTAAAAAAGTCAGACTACGCCTCCGTTTGGGAAGTGGGTTGGCATTTTGGCACTTTTGGCTATTTTAGCCTGAGCTAAAAAACTTGGTTTGGAAAGGGCTTTTTGGCTTTTTTGACTTTTTTTGTGAGAGAAGAATGTAATGATTATGGATCGGATGTGATGTTCTGTTTGTTGTGGCTAAAATAGCCTATTTTGTCTTTTGTGGCTATTTTAACCACAAACCAACTTGCCAAACATAATTTAAAATAGTCAAAAAGTCAAACTATTTTAGCTCTTCCCAAAAGAAGACTAAATTAATAACTACTTTTCCTGAGCTTAAATTATTTATATAGAGACCCTTTAAATTATTATAAAATATTATTTTGAATTTATGAACTATAAAAATATATAAATGGATAAACTATTGAGAAGTTTTCCTTTGTCCTCTAAATTATAAAAATTTATAAATGGACCCCCTAATTTATTGACACGTTTCACCTTGACCCCTTCCATTAAGGGGTCTAATTGGCACATTTTTATAATTTAAGGGTCCATTTATAAATTTTTATAATTTGATAGATAAAGTGATATTTTTCAATAGTTTAAAGGGTCTTCATGTAAACAACCCTAAATTATAACAACTAAAATAATATAAATGAGATTATGTAATTTTATTTAGTTGGCAAATTACATTAACTATCCATATAGTTTGGGACTTGTGTCATTTTTATCTCTAACTTTTCAATTATGATACATATGACCTGAAATTTTGAATCTCATTCAAAATAAAGACAATTGAAGATATCATTTTTTTTGCAAACGGAAAATGCTCCATTTCAAGGGTAAAGTTGCTAATTTTATAAAATATAACTAATTTGACAAAAATAAAATGTCAAAATTTTTTTTTTGAATTTTTAAAAACTATTTCTATCCACCAAAGATAAAATTATATAAAAATGATAAATCTTTTACATTTTTATATTTGTATTTTTTTGTCAAATATATATTTTATATGTGTTTGGATGATGATATGCCATGAGTGATTGTTTTTGTTGTTAACAAACATTTTTTTGATGATTATCATGTAATATATGGTTATTGAGTTTTTAATATATAATCAATATGTTTAATATATGAAATATTTTTAGTTTTGAATTTTTGGATTTAATAAATTGGTTTAATAATAACATTAGAGTTGTCGCCATATTTGACTTTTGAAAAAATAGAAACTAATTTAACGAAAATAAATATTAAAAAAATTATTTATGCCTTCCCAAAAAAAGAAAATTATATAAAAATGATGTGTTTCATTTTCTTTTCTTAGAAATTTTTTCTAAAAATAGATTATGAAAATCAAACCAAACAGAATTTTATAACCATGAAAGTGTCAGCATTATTCAATAAAAAATGATATTATATTTCAAACAACATACAAGTTAACAAACACAAAATAAGTTGTATGACGATTTTGTCAGTGAAATGGATCATTTGGAAACAAAACATCTTTGTCCTTATTTTAAGAAAGATTTAAAATTTAAGATCAAATGTATTATAATTAAAAAATTAGAGACCAAAATAAAATAAATTACAACTTATAATATTGTTAATATCATTTATCCGTATCTAATGAATAATGATTGAGACGTTCACCCCACTTTAGGAGCGTGGGCGTCATCTCTCAAACATTAGTGTTATCTAATAGTATACGTGCAAGGTCCCATTTTTAATATTAATTTATTGTTATTATTAATACTATTTGAGAGATATTATAAAAATAATATATTATGTTTGGTTTCAATTTTTAGAATTTATTTTTTTAAAAAATTTATTTTTTTGTTTTTCATATTTATTTATTTTTACTGAATTTTTTTAATATTTTAAGTAATTTTTTTAATTTATAGACACGTCTAACATAAATACATTTAAAAAGTATAATATTTGTGATTTTTTTTAAAAAAAATTCATTAAATACCAAAAATATAAAAATACGAAAAATATTTTACTATTTAGATACATTTAAAAAAGTAAAAAAAATTAGTTAATATTTGAAAAATATTTTACTAAAATCAAAAAAATACGAGAAAATAAAAAATTTAATTTTCAGAAAAATTGAATTCAGAAAACTGAAACCAAATACTAAGAGGTGTTTTGGAAAGATGGTTAAAAGCTGACTTTTTAAATTTTTTTTTGGAAAAAATATATAAAAATGTGAGATAATTTGACTTAAAATGAATTAAAAATTAGGGAGTGACTTTTAATCCATTTCTTAAAAAAAAAATGATGAGATTGCTATTAAAATTTAAAATTATTTTTAAATTAAATAATATCACAATAGTTACAGTATTTAAGGATGAAACAGACGAGTGATGGGTTGTCTTGGATGATGCAATAAAGTTTCATTTTCAAACAGAGGAGTTTTTGTCGTCCTCCATTTTCTTCCCATTTTTATTATTTTTTTTATGTCCTTGTTTTGGGTTCACAGCAATGGTGCCTTTTGCTCTCTCGTGTCCCCTCTACTCCTTTCCCCAATAACTCTCTCTCTCTCTCTCTCCATGTCTGACCAGCAGCAAGACACCGACGCACCACCACCCCCCAAGGGCCGCCCCGCCGGCGGCACCGAGCAGAGCTGGTGCAAGGCGGTCCCCGGCGGCACCGGCATAACCGTCCTCTCTCTCCTCCTATCTAAACCACCTAACTTCTCAATTCTCCAAAATGCCCTCCACAATCTTCAAATCTCCCACCCTATCCTCCGCTCCAAACTCCACTTCTCCACCACCACCACACCATCATTCTCCTTCATCACACCCCCAACTCCTCACCTCCAAATCCAGCTCTTCGATCTCTCATCAACGGCCGAGATCCTCCGATCCCTCAACAATCCCTCCCTCTCCCCCTTCCAACTGATCCTCGAACACGAACTCAACAACACCACCTGGCGCGATCTGGACCTTTCATTGGACTCCGAAACCGATGTGTTCTTCGCGAGCGTTTACAGTTTGAGTGATGCCGAGTGGGCGGTGGTGCTGCGGCTGCACACGGCGGCGTGTGACCGGACCTCGGCGGCGGCGCTGCTGAGGGAGATATCGGCGGCGGTGGCTGAGGGAGGAGGGGGTTTAGAGAGGGAAATAGAGGGGGGAGTAGAGGTTAGTTTGGGAATTGAGGATTGTGTGCCGAATGGGAAAGGGAATAAGCCGTTTTGGGCGCGTGGTGTGGACATGGTTGGGTACTCTCTGAATGCTCTGAGGCTGGCGAATTTGAATTTCGTGGATGCGGAATCGCCGAGATGTTCCAAGGTTGTGAGGTTGAAGATAAGTTCTGATCATACTCAACGCATTCTTTCTGTGAGTTCAACTTCTTCTTCACCATTATTTTTGTTTGATCTTTGCATCCCATATATATATTTTTCCAAATATTTTCAGTTAAATTGCACTTATTCACACACTTTTTTTAAAATTACATGATAGATAGAGTAGTTTCGGTGAAACAATTTTTATGATGGTCCACCAGGGATAATACACGACGAATTTTGTTCGGTTGTTAAAATATCGTTTAGTTTAATTTAGTAAAGCAATTCTGATAGAGACTCCTCGTAACTCTATTCTCATCCCAACTATTCATAATGTAGAATCTACATATATATATATATATATATATACTAGTGACTACCCGTGCGATGCACAGGTTTTTAGAAAGTCAATAATTACTATAAAAAAATATGCTATTTGTTTATATTTCTTGACATTTTTATTTGGTTTGTGTATATAAATCTTACTTCACATCATTAAAAATATTTAATATTTCACATTATTGAAAATTTTAAAAAACTATCATACATTAGTAAATCATCACATATATAATAGCTAATTTATCTAAGAATTACTTCAGACAACCAAAAATAGAGTAATAAAGGCATATTATAATTAATCAAAATGACTAATATATTAAATTTAAGTAACACTAATTTTGCTTAATCAATAGTAGATATTACATTAATCATCTCATATAATATAATAAATTAAAATAAAATTAATTTTAATTCCCATTATATTTAGTTAGTAGTTAAAATTTTTTACATGCTATTTCTTTTTTCGTTATATTGATTCATTAAACACAAATAAGTTTGGAATGATTATAAAAAAAAATTAAAAAAATGTTTGAAAATGCATTATACTTGAATTGACAAACATAAAGAATATAAATATTTAAATTACTCAAAAAAAAAAAATTAACATTTTAAATATGAGATATCTTCCATTTGCTCAAACTCTGAATCTAAATAAATAAATAAATAATTTAAACAAAGAAGAAATTTGTGGTTTAGTTCTCAAAGGAAATGAGTTACTAAAAATAAATTTAATCATGAATTATTTCAATAGGATAATCAACAATAAAAGATCAACTGATGAATACATTTAAAGTATAACCCATATCCAATAAAATTTGATGTGTTCTTCATTTTCAATCTAACATCTACACTAAAAAAAATTAAACACAAATAATCAATAAGTGGGAGAGTTATAAATTGATAATTGCAGTGTTTTTATAAATATAAAAAAAGAATAAAATCTCAATTAAATGACACATTATTAACAAAAAAGAAAGAAATAAGGAAAAATACAGATTGTAACCAAAATTTTTTTTAAAAAAAATAATAATATCCATTTATATGAACTGCAAAAACTCATGCAAGTACACATTTCAAATGTAAAGCAAATATTTAAAATTTTTAGGCACCGAAAAGGGATCAGAAATGGCTCAATGTTGATTGTTTTCCCCCCAATTTTCTATTCATGGTTTCTTTTGCAGGAACTTGTTTTTATATTAAAAAGATTATGCTTAAACAAAAGATATATATGGAATTCTATCATGTTTAAAATTTGTATGGATAAGTAATTGATGATTTTAAAAGATAAAATATTAAGTTCCACTTAAATATAAACTTTAAAAAGATTAAGTTGAAATATATAGAAATTCTATAACAAACTAACAAAAGATAAATATAGATTGTTAAAAAAATTATCATCTTTTTGATATATTTATATCCCAATCTTATTCTTTTTTTTTTATTTAAATATTTTGTTATCTTTTATTTGAATTTTCATTAAATAGTTATATTTTTATTTTTGTATATTTTTTCATCTATATTTATTTGTTATTCATATAGATATATATGGAATTCTATCATGTTTAAAATTTGTATGGATAAATAATTGATGATTTTAAAAGATAAAATATTAAGTTCCACTTAAAGATAAACTTTAAAAAGATTAAGTTGAAATATATAGAAATTCTATAACAAACTAACAAAAGATAAATATAGATCGTTAAAAAAATTATCATCTTTTTGGGATATTTATATCCCAATCTTATTCTTTTTTTTATTTAAATATTTTGTTATCTTTTATTTGAATTTTCATTACATAGTTATATTTTTATTTTTGTATATTTTTTCATCTATATTTATTTGTTATTCATATATACATAATTACCTTTTTATTTTAAAAATCATTTGACTTGTAATATTTTTTTATTTAATTTTTTTTAATTGTTCATATATAAATAGTTAACTTTTTATTTTTATAATTAATTGACTCATAATATTTTTTATTTTTTTATCTTTTATTTGACTCTTTATATTATTTTGTAGTTGAAATTTGAATAGTTATCTTTTTATTTTATTTATTTTATATTTTTATCTCTACCTCTTTGTTGTTTATATTTAAATATTTATTATTTTATTTAAATATATATAATCCTTTTGGCTTTTGAGCTTTAGATAATTGACAAATGATTAAAAATTAGGAAAAGTGGGAGGGGAGACTTGAGAAGTGATACGTAGGAGAGAGAATCCATAAGAATTTAGTATTAAGAGTTTGGAGAATTCTCATACTCCACTACATATTGACAAATGATTAAAAATTAGGAAAAGTGGGAGGGGAGACTTGAGAAGTGACACGTAGGAGAGAGAATCCATAAGAATTTAGTATTAAGAGTTTGGAGAATTCTCATACTCCACTACATATTGACAAATGATTAAAAATTAGGAAAAGTGGGAGGGGAGACTTGAGAAGTGACACGTAGGAGAGAGAATCCATAAGAATTTAGTATTAAGAGTTTGGAGAATTCTCATACTCCACTATATTTGTTTATATATATAGTATAGATATGAATGGATCTTACACACACACTGAGTGCGAAGATCAAATTAGAGGTCATGAAATCTCAAAAAAAAGGTCCCAAACATTTCTATTTTTCAAAGTTATGTTTGACAATGGATTTTTGGTTAAAAAAATACAAAATATAAAATCGACTACATAAGTCAATATGATAAAATGTTACATTTAAATCATAATTATTTTATTTTTTTCTTATAAAAATCAAAAAAATCAAAAATAAAAACTAAAGGAGACTAAAAAAATCAAACTAAGGATTGGTTTGGGATGTTCTAAAAAAGTGTACTTTTTGACTTATTGACTTATATGGGTTGGGTTTGGGTTGGATTTGATGTGATGTGTTAGAGAGGTGATGTGATTTAAATAAGATGATGTGACTTAAATAGGATAGTGACTTTTTGACTTTTTGTATTATTTAGTATACCCCAAGTCAAGCCAAAAATAGTTAAAAAAAAGAAGAAGTAACAAAGTGAGTTTGAATATATTTTGAAATTAGTTAAAACTTTAAATCATATTTCTTACTTGTGGCTCAGTTCTAGATTAAAACTATGGCGGTGTTTGGAAGCTAGGTTGAGAGGGAGAGGGCTATTTCAGCCTCACAGCTGAAATAGCAGAAAAGCATATCCAAAAATAAAATAAATAGACCATGTGCCTTGGCAGCACTGCCAACTCAGGTTGTCAAGTGTCCAAATTACCCCTGTGAACGTTGAGATACACACCTGTGGTTGGAGCCCAATTATATTTCTCAAGTTAGAGGGCAATGCCACATCATTCAACCAGAACATACTCTTCTTAGGGGCATTTTTATCATTTCATTGTTTGATATAATTTCAAACACATTTCTCAATGTAATAATTTAACCCATCTTTCCAAACACAAAAATTAAGATAGCCTATTGAATAACCTAAATAATCAAAAATAAAAAAATAGCCAATTTCCAAACAGGGCCTATATAAAAATAGGGTCAGGTTTGTCTCCAGTCCACATGGACTGGGCGGTACTGTTGAGCCCGTAAGGCCCACCACGGGTCATGTTTCGACAATCTGAACCATTCAATATGTAGAGCTCATCAAGTACTTTATTATTGTAAAAAATTACGTTGATCGGATATCGATAACTATTTGTTCAGATTAGATTTTTGTCAACAATTTATTTTGAAGATTATATTTGTCGTTAACAGAAATCTGATCCAATCAAGTAGCTATCGGTATCCGATCAACGTGATTTTTTATAGGGATAAAGTACTTGACGAGTTCTACACATTGAACGGTTCGAATCATCGAAACAAAACACGTGGTGGGCCTTCATGGGCCCAACAACACACTCTCGGACTGGAGAGAAGCTTGACCCATAAAAATGTCAAGTTATTCAAGTTCAGGTTGACAAAAGCTTGTTTGAGATTGACTTGAAAGCTTAACGAACAAAGCTTGAACATATTTTGAAATTTGTTAAAATTTTCAAATCAAATTTGAATTATTAATTGTTCGGGTCATTTATCGCCCTAGGCTCCACCATATAATATGTATCATCAAAAATATTTTATGTGGTTGATTCTATGTTTGTAGTCTTGTTGATTTCTATTTGTGTAGATTGATAAATGTTTCAAAATCGTTAATTTTAATTTTTAACTTGATTGTAATGACCAAATTGAACAAAATTATTCCGGCTATGTTTGTTTCGACAGAAAATATTTTACCCCAAAAAATAATTTTCTTGTAAATTGATTTTACACGAAAAAAATGGTTTTGTTTTTGTTTTTTGACGTTTGGTTGACACTTGAAATAAAAATATTTTATTGTCTAAAATTTTTTATTTAATTTAATAAAGCGTCATTTATGACTTTTTAGTTTGTGTAGTTTACCAAATATGTTCAAACAAAACATCTCTAATCTAGTTTGTGTAGTTTTTAAGTTTATTACTATTAAAATAAAACAATTCATTATAATTTGATGGCTTCGTTTGGGAAGTGGGTTGGCTTTTTGGTTTTTTGACTTTTTTAGCTATTTTAGCTTGGGCTAAAAAGCTTGGTTTGGGAGGGTTTTTTGGCTTTTTGATTTTTTTGGAGAGAAGAGTGTAATGATTATGGGTTGGATGTGATGTTTTGTTTGTTGTGGTTAAAATAGTTTATTTTGTCTTTTGTGACTATTTTAGCCAAAAAAGCCCAAAAAGTCTCTTCCCAAACGGAGGCATAACAAAATAGCATGGTGTTATTTTATATTACACAATAAGTTTTTTTTTTATTTAAAATTTATAAATAAAAATTATATGTTATTAGAAGAGTTTAATTTAAGGCAAGTTTGGGAAGTTTAGAATAAGTGCACTTTTTGACTTTTCTTGTATTATGTGTAGAAAAAGTCGAGAGGAGATGTTGATTGATGTGACTCAAAAAAGATAAAAAGATGAAATAAGTGCACTTATATTGGGTACCCAAATAAGGCCTTAATGCTAACTTCATGTGAAAATAAATAAAATATGCAAGAGTTAATTTTTCAAATGTAAAGATAAAAAATACACTTATATACTATTTTATTTCTTAGGCCTATTCTGAAAAATAGGTTAAAAGTTGACTTTTAGATTTTTTTTTTGACTTTTTTAAAAAAAAAGGTACAAAGATCAACCATCAATGTAATCCAAAAAAGTCAATTTTTTGACTTTTAACCTTGTTACCAAAATAGACCTTGATAAAAAAAACTTGAGACGTTTAAAATATAATTTCTAAATTTATTTATTATGATGTGAATGCTCCATTGTTGATTGGTTTTAAAATAAAGGGGAAATAACAATTAAGAGAAAGTTTGAAAAAAAATAAATCAAAACACTGATAAAGTTTATGACCTATTTTGGAAAGTGGGTTATTTTTACTTCTCAGATTATAACTCACTTTCTCTCTCACAAAAAAAGCTACTTATAAATAGTTTTTCAGCAAAAAGTTGATTATAACCATCTTCCTAAAATAACTTTATATAATTTTAATTATTTACAATTATATTGGGAAGGTTCCATTGATGTGTAATTTCCCCTAAAATAAAACACTTAAGACTCAATTTCCTGACACATCATTGAGAATGAATGGAAAAAAAGTAAAACAAATTTTTATATGATTTTATATTTGTTTTGGGTGAAAATAATTAAAAATATTTTTTTGATATTTATTTTTATTAAATTGGTTTTTATTTTTAATTTTTTTTAAATTCCAGAAAACTGATTCTATTATATGAGATGGGTTTGCACAAGTACTGGACGTCATTGTAATACACCAATCACATGTACATTGGGCCCATTGTGCCACTGTGCCAAGAAATATCCAATAACTTAATAGACGTACATGATACCAAAGAATATGCCCTGTTTGATATGATTGAAAATTATTTACATTTTTGTAAAAAACTAAAATTCTATTGTTACAATATTTAAATACAGATTTTTTTCAGATAATTATGTTACTTAAGAATACAAGTGAAAATTGCCTTCCCCTAAAGCATATTCCAACATTCCGTGTTAAGTAAGTCTCTCTTTCACCTGGGTTGTTTGGGGTGTCTTAAATAAATGTATTTTTTGTCTTTTTAGACTAAGGCCTTGTTTGACATGATTTAAAAAAGTTAAAAAGTCAAAAAGTCACTATTTTATTTAAGTCATATCATCTTATTTAAATCACATCACCTCTGTAATACATCACTTCAAACCTAACTCATACCCAACTCATATTTCATAAAAAGTCAAAAAGTACACTTATTTAGATCATTCCAAACCAAAGCTAAAAAGTTGAGGAAAAAAATATAGATGTTTGAGTTAACTTTTTGACTTTTTATGAAAAAATATGTATTAAAAAATTATATAAAGAAGTATGCAAGAGAAGATATTGTTGTACGCCGTACGGATTGGCAGTGCAGCGGCTTGCTGAATACATGGGAAAATATTGCCTCATTTTCGGGTTTTGATTGGATGTGTTGTTCGGCCCATGGGGGCCCACCACGGGTCGCTTTTTCTAATCGGAACCGTTCAATTTGTAGAACTCGTCGAGTACTATATACTTGTAAAAAATCATGTTGATTGGACGATAACTATAGTTTTTTTTGTCAACGGTTAACTATAACACCATCCAATTTTTATACAAAACTGATTTGATTATGTAGTTAGCGATATTCGATAGACGTGATTTTTTACAGGCATATAGTACTAGACGAGTTCTGCATCTTGAACGGTTTAGATTATCAAAACGGGACCCATGGTGGCCCCCACGGGTCCAACTTTACCATCCAATTTAGTGAATGTACATATGTAATTTTTTTTGTTTCCCTTTCACTAAAGCTCGCCTGAGGTCAGTACATTGATGGACAAATAGTTGATTTGTATTTAATATTTGTATATTAATTTTTTTATTTTTATTTTTGGTGAATAGTGATAACTTTTTAATTTTTTTGATAACTTTTTAATTTTTTCTACACTTGCCAAACCAGCCTTTAAAATTAGTTAAGACTTGTTTTTCAGTCAATTTTTAGATTTTAGTGATAAATATGCTTCACAATTTGGAACACCTGCGAAGTCTTCCATAGTGGATGAGGATGTTTTCTTGTCAATCTTGATGCTGCACCACATGTGAAATACAAAACGTGTAGATAAAAGCATTAGACAATTTAATTTACATAAATGTGTGGGGGTGGAGATGGCCGCCGGAAAATATGAACGCTCAGCAAAACCTAGATGCCTAAGTCAAATGTTTTAACTTGCGCCTCGTTTGGAAACATATTTTTTTAGTAGCTTTTTGATTTTTTTGACTAAAATATAATGTAAAAAGAACTAGTATGTTTGGGATGACTTTTTAATTTTTTATGAAAAGATGTGTAAAAAATAAAGAGAAAAAGAAATTTTTGAATTTTTGGTATAAATTGTTCGCTTTTTGATTTTTTTAATAATTTTTTGACAAAAATCACTACTTATCAAACGGGGCCTCAAATGTTAGATGTTGTGTACATGGTTTGCTGGGTTCTCAACTTATAGTGTGAGTGTGCATTACTGTTGTGAGATTTTAGGCACCATTCCCCTTTATGTTCTGCTTTTGGTCGATCATGTCCCATGTACGGGACATCCCAAGTAAGGATAATCTCGTTCCTACTCAATGTGGACTTTCCCTTAACGTGGCCCATCCACTGCTCGGGCCTGTCCGACTGACCAACTATGTAGCTTGACTGCCTGGTTGGCTACTTTGCTCGAAGATGCTGCCACGTGTCCTGCTCAGCCTTGCAGTGTGGTAGCTTGGAATTTACATCCACAATAAATATATATTAACATAAGAACATTGGCTATATGACATGGTGGAGGTTAAGTGCATTTTCAATTTTGATACTCCTGTTAAAAAAAGAAAAACAAAATGAGTGCATGAACTTGGGCACCAAGACTATGGTTACAAATTTTGCAGGGTTGCAAGTCAAGAGGTATTGGACTATGCGGGGCATTGGCAGCTGCTGGATTGATTGCAGCTCGTTCCTCTAAAGGCCTGCCTGATGATCAGTGGGAGAAGTATGCAGTTGTTACCCTCATTGACTGCCGTCCGATTCTTGATCCAGTTCTTAGTAGCAACGATCTAGGTATGCCTAATCTTCATTCCCTAATCACTCCTCAGTCACTTCACAGCAGGGATTTATTGGGCTTCATATACATATATATTGCTTGTATGCTATTGCTGGAACTGAAGTTTGTTCTATGAACATCTAAGAAGCGAAACTTAGTTTTTTTTTATGAATAACATTGGCAGATAATTAAGGGCCTATTGGGACAAAAACAGAAAATCTAGTCTTAAATTAGTAGGCATAAAGTCAACAAAGTAATATTTTAGTGTAAATCATTGACTTTGTAAGCCAAGTAGGACCTAACTAGAACTTGATTGGTGTCTCAATCTTAACGTTAGGGACTCAAGTTACTGATGTAGGACAATTATGAACAGCTCTGTGAGAACGGTAAAGCTGGACTCTGTGTTTTTTTTTTTTTTTTTGGGTAATTTCAGGCTGAAAAGTAATAAAAAAATTAGGGATTCTACTAGTATACGGAAGAATTAGGGTTAGGGGCTTAATGTAATAAGCTGGAAGATTGAATTTTGGGTACTGTAAACAGTACTCGTGAACAGTATTTTGGACTGTTAAAAGTGCTGAAATGAAAGAGGGGAAGAAAGAGAAGAAAAAGAAAGATTTAGGCTCCGTTTGGTTGTGTTTTGAAAACATAATTCTACACCTACATTTGAATATGATGTTTGGAAGGATTTTTGGAATTAGTTTTTCAAAACTCTACAGAGAACTCTGTCTCAGCCGCGATTTTCGGAATTTTTTTTTTACAAAATTTGCATAACTGGTCATCCGGCCGGTTGACCGGAATAGTTAAAATTTTTTTTTTTTGCTCAATTGATATGTTAATTTGTATATAATTGAAAAAAACCATTTTCCGAATTTTTAAAATTTTTTTATGTGCTTTAAAATAATTTTGAGTTGTATGTTTGGTTATGAGTTGTAAATTTTTGTATCAAATATCAAATGTCACATCAACAATTTCTCACTCAAATTAAAACTCTTTTCAAAACTCTTTACCAAAAAAAATTTTCACACTCAAATCATAATTATAAACCTCACAAACTCAAATACCAAACGCAATCTTAGACTGTGTTTGGTTCTATTCTCCAAACATATTTCTACCCTATGTTTTAAGTGTGTTGTTTGTTTAGAGTTTTCAAAAATTAATTCTACACTCACTTTTGAAAACTCTGTCCTAGGCGGGAAAATTTGAGCTAACCGGTCGTCCTTCCAGACATCCGGCTAGTTGACCAGAACAGTGCATATATATATATATTTATAATTGGCACATGTTATTTTTTATATTTTAAATAAAAAAAATTCAAAATTTTTTAAAATTTTTTTATGAGATTTTGAGTTGTATGTTTGGTTATGAGTTGTAAGTTTTTGTATCAAATATCACATGTCACATCAAAAATTTCACACTCAATTTAAAACTCTTTTCAAAATTCATTTACCAAACAAATTTTTCACACTCAAATTATAATTCAAAAACTCACAAACTCAAAATACAATTCTATTATCAAATTATATTTAAAAAACTCTACCAAACGCAACCTTAGAAATCAGGCTCCGTTCTTTTTTTTTTTTTTTTTTTTTTTTTTGGGTAAGTAAGTCATAAAATAAAGACAATGAAATTATACAAGTTTACAAGGGGCATATCCTAGGCACGCCCAACAACAGAGAAAAAATGAAATAACTAACTGAAACTACCATTACACCCCCTTAAGAAAGGGGGTACACAAGAATAGCAGAAAACACAAAACCCAACTCTGCCCATATATTCTATTTGCCCCCAAGTAACCCCTACCATCAGAGATAATAGATGGAAACTTGAGGTGAATATATGGGTAAAGATACAAAAGACACCACAAAGCTTATAAATACAACAGACACAAACACAAAACAACAACCCTCAAGCTGAATCAAAGATGATAACCAACCCCACATGCCCCTAGTCTCCGCTGCAGATAAACACATGGATTCCAATAAGCGTCCCACTCCTCACAACCGTGACATCCAAGCCACTTAACCAAAACCGTGACGGAGGAAAAATCAACCGTACGAGAAATCCGAACAAAGTCACATGAAGTTAGCACCATCAGAAACCATAAGCCACGTACTTAGAGTTGTAGTAAAAAACAATAGCCCCACAGCAACAAACCAATACATAG
Organism: Camellia granthamiana; assembly: GCA_036172215.1. Taxonomy (NCBI): domain Eukaryota; kingdom Viridiplantae; phylum Streptophyta; class Magnoliopsida; order Ericales; family Theaceae; genus Camellia; species Camellia granthamiana. The sequence goes on along the minus strand of CM069905.1, from coordinate 30,257,233 downwards.
TCAACAGAATCATGAGAGCAATCATCACATCCCCCAGTCCCTTCCTTAGTAAATCACAAGCCTCAAACCCCATGATAGTGTGCTCTCCACTTCATGTTTGGCGTGGCAATACGATCAATACGAATGGGTCACATTAAGACAAGAAGTGACCAGAAAACCAGTAGCTATCCTCCCGCTCATCTCCCAGTCTCTAACTCGGGTAGTAAATGAACCACTATTCCCCATAACAATGACTCCCCAATCACTCTTGGCGGAGATGGCTCAAAAACCACCCTTAAGCTTCGTTTGGGAAGAGTTAAACGGGGCTTTTTTTGGTTATTTTAGCCACAAAAAACAAAATATCACATCCAATTCATAATTATTACATTCTTCTCTCACAAAAAAAGTCAAAAAAGTCAAAAAGTCAAAAAGTCCTTTCCAAACCAAACTTTTTAGTCCAGGCTAAAATAGCAAAAAAAGTCAAAAAGCCAACCCACTTCCCAAACGGAGGCAAAATCTCTTAGGCATCACAACTAGGGTTAGGGTTACATCACGCAAATCGAAAGAGGTTTCAAAACTCTCAAAATTCTATAAAATATCAACTTCCTTAGGGTGTGTTTGTTTGGACAGATTGGATAAGAGAGGATTGTAATCCATCGGACTATTAGTTCTGAGATACATTGTTCTTGGACTATTTGGTTGGACTAAATTTGTATCCTATGTTTGTTTAGTCATGGGATTAGATGTTTGGATTGACTATTTTTAGTGAATCCAATGTTTGTTTGGGATATTATGGAAAAAGATAAATGCTCAAATAATTATTTTATCCTTTTCAATTATTCACTAAGTAATAGCAATATTAAACATAACTTTAATATTTTAATTATTTTTAGCTAGATTAAATAAAAATTTATTTTATTTTATTTTATTTTTTGCACAATTAAATAAATTTATTTTTAAAAAATTAAATAAATTAAATATAAATAAAAATATATGTTATTTTTTAATTAAAATTTTAAATAAATTTATTTTAAATAATAATAATAATTAAATAATGAAATAAAATAAAACATTTAATAAAATTTAAATAATGAAATTAAATAAAATATAAAAAATTTTTTAAAATAAAACATCAATAAAATATCTATAAAAAATATTTTAAAAAATTAAATAAATAAAACAAAAATAAAAATTAAATAAAATTATTTTATTTTTAAATTGAGATATTTAAATTTTTTTGAATTTTACTAAATATAATACATAATTAAATACTAGAGGGTAAAAATGTAATTTCATTGTCTAATCCCATGGGATGAGTTATCCCATGGTTTCTATCCCCCCCCCATGGGATAGGATAGTCCCATATTTGTGGGATTAATAGTCCGAAGCAAAATTTTTCAAACAAACAATGGACTATTAGTCTGGTAGGACTAATAGTCCAATCCCACACCCTAATCCTTCAAAACAAACACACCCTTAAATTATAAGTACTACATGATTTTATATAGAATTAGGAGATTTCCCAAGCCAATTACAATAAAAAAAAGAAATTGCTAAAATATCTTTAATTTCTAAAACTAATTTAAGATCAAATAAGAAATAAAAACAAAAACAAAAACTAATTAAATAACTTGATCCATAAGACCATGGGTGATCCATACATCTCATGTCAGTAAATATAAAATTACTAAAATACCCCTAACCTTAAAATCCTAGAAAATACAAAACAATAATAAAATAAGACTATAATAATATTATAAATATAATTATAGAAGATTTCTATCGTTTTCTCTATAATTATGCCAATATCCAAGTATCATGACTTTTTTGAATTTAGCTTTTCTTGAGCTTTTTATACCCCACATCACTTACTGTCATGCTAAATGATGAAAGAAAGATGAACTTGCTAATTTAGATTGGATTTGATATGTGAAAGCTCTGTCGATAGAGATTGAGAACTTTAATTATGCAAATATCATTTTTGGGAAATGATACAATGGGAGTTTCACTACACAAAGCATGTAACAACTAAATCTTGGACATTTTCCCCAGCTTTGAATTAAAAGTATATATTATATAGTTGCTTTCATAACCGTAGTAGCTAAAATTCTTATTGGGTCTCGCTCCTCACTCCTGAACCCCGCTCCAGCCCACCCCTGCCGCGCTCCCGCTCCCAACCTTACTCTTCTATTAGACTGTCAATTCCCTGTTCTCACTCCTTAAAATTACTCTTTTTATTTTTAATTTTTTATGACACTCGTGGCGCTCCTAGTTTGACACCTCAAAATTACTCTTTTTATTTTTATTTTTTTATGATACTTGTGGCGCTCCTAGGTTGAGACCTCTACAACATTCAACATGTTTAGAGTCTGTTTGGCAAAACTTATTTGCAACTAAAAAAAATCTTGAACCCAGCTTTTAAAAAAAAGAAAAAAGAAAAAAGGCAAAAGACAAGAAGCAGCTTTTTGAGCTAAAAAAGCGAATAAATTGAAAGCATGCTAATTTTACCAAATATTTACCTTTCAATGTATAACTGCTCAAGCATGAAACTGCAAAGCTGGTTTGAGCTGAAAAAGCGAATAAATTGTAAATTTGATAAGTTTTACCTAGGATGGCCACGGGACGGGTTTGTCATTCCCCGCCTCCGCCCCCGCCGACAAACTCCACCCCCACTTCTGCCACTGCCCCACCCCTGCTACAGGTGGAATTTTTCAACCCCACCCCCGCCTCCGTGGATACCCGATACCTGCGGATATCCGACCACATTTCAAATAATCAAAAAAATTAAAAACCATTTAAATTCTTAGCACACTAAATAAATTTTTTATTTTCATATATATAAACAGTGAGACTTTTAAGTTTATTATTTATTTATATTTAAACAAAATCATAAACTTTTAATATTATTTTTTTATATCTAATTATATTATTTATTTATATATTATTAATTATATTGGGTTGGGTTTGGATCAGGGGAAGTGATACCCATCCCCAACCCAACCCCCGCTGCAGTTGACCAAAACATAATTCACTCCCGCCCTACATAAGTGTCGGGGTGGATAAAAACCGGCCCATTTGGGTGGGTATGAGCGGGCCCCCGTGGATCGGATTTAAATGGCCATCCCTAGTTTTACCAAAACATTTACTTTTCAATGTACAACTGCTTAAGCATGAAATTTCAAATTTTAAGCAAAATATGTTGCAAATAAGTTTTTCCAAATGGGCCCTAATCAAGTTTTGCAGGTAAAACTATTTTTAGGCTAGGCAGCAGCTATTTTCACTGCATCTTTGGCTTTCTTGATAGCAAAGTACAATAGACCATTTTATTTACTTTTGTGTTTCATACAAGGCTTTACTTGTTGATACTTTGATATATCATCCAACTTATATACTTTGATCTACTGATTTTGGTGCACCTGAATGATTCAGGGTTTTACCACTCTGCCACCCTAAACACACATGACATAAAAGGGGGAGAAACGCTTTGGGATCTAGCAATGAGAACATACAATGCGTTTGCGAATTCAAAGAAGAACAATAAGCATTTCTCTGACATGGCAGACATTAATTTCCTCATGTGCAAGGTCATTGACAACCCTGGTTTGACTCCTTCATCGTCCATGAGGACTTCATTCATCTCTGTGTTTGAGGACCCCGTGATCGACCATTCTCGTGAAATGCACAGAGAGATCGGATTGAAGGACTACATGGGGTGCGCTTCTGTGCACGGAGTTGGGCCGTCCATTGCCATATTTGACACTGTACGCGATGGGGCATTGGATTGCATGTGCGTGTATCCTTCGCCATTGCATTCGAGGGAGCAGATGGAAGAGCTGGTTGAGGATATGAAGAGGGTTCTTGTGGAGTGTGGAAGCTAATTCTTGTTTCATTTGGTTGTGGTAGTGAACATGTTCTCTAAGGGGTAATATGTAGATTTGCCCTAAATAAATTTTATTTTCAATCTCTCTCTACGGCACAAAATTGCCGCCATCAATTATTATTAGCATATGATGCAACATTTTTAGATTGTTTTGTAAAGAAAGATGCTCAAGCAAGTAAAGACTCCTATGATTACATCCAATATGAATTGTCACGCTTATCTTTTTATGAAATTTTTTCTTTTTTTGATGGCATGCAAATAGCTGTGACAATACACATTATTTGCTTTTCAGATTTGGAGACTTTTTTACTCTTGAAAGGTAAGATTTTCCAATTCCAAAGGAAGAAAATATCTGACAAACGAAAGAAATATAATTTTTTATTATTCCACTTCAATCTTGTCGTCAAACTCAAATGCTATGCTCAGAAAAGAACACACAATTCAAAGTGTCATAATATGACTCCTTAAGAGGAGATAAATATGAAGAACACAAATATGGTAATACAATAATAAAGAACTAGATAATTAACAATTAAATTTAACATTAAGTAGTAAAACATTAAAGAGAAAATTGTTGAAAAAGTCTAAGTTAAGGAGGTTATAAGACATTAGTTCTAATTAATATTTTTTTGTTAGTGAAAGGTCCACAATTTGGGAAATTGTTTGGCGAAAAGTCTTTTGTTAGTTTTGAAGAATATTTTGTTTTTAATTTTACTCCTTAATTTTTCTGTTGACTTTCGTTGACTATTTGTTCAAAAAATTTTCCCTACATATTCAAAAATTTCCCCATCTGTTTAAATATTTGTTCAAATTTTATTATCTGTTAGTTTTTTTTTATCTATTTAATTTTTTTTATCTGTTTAAATTTTAAACATATTTTATTAGCTGGTCAAATCTTTCCAACATATCTGTATTCAAATCCAACAGGATTCCTACTATCTGTTAAAAATCCCACAGATCTGTGTTGGATCTACTACCATTCATCTTTCCAATTTCTTTATTCGATCTCACTCAAACACTAAATTACTGAATCAACACACCACGGAGAGAGAACCTAGAAAAACACCACTTTTTTCATTTTTCAGACTCCCATTTTTTAGATCACATCTCCACTATCAACAAAACCCCACTTTGATCATCTTCTCTTTCATTGATCGATTTCTCTGTTTCTTTCAATCTTTCAATCATGGAGATTTATCATAGATAAAGAAAAAAAAATTATATATATACATATACATATACATTCACATAGAGAGAGAACTTAGAAAAGAGGGATTTCTGTTGGATATATTCATCATCCCATGTGAGTGGCTAACCCACTTTAGAGAGAGTGGGGTGGTTGAAGAGTACTTTAGAGAGAGTGGGGGTGGTATCTCTCCACTAACCAATCCACTCACCATTGTTGTCCCAACTTCCTTTTCTCATGATATGTATAAATAGAGGTTGAGGGGAGAGTAGACAAAGAGAGCAAACCGAGCAAACCAAAGAGAGTGAGAGATGTGAAGCGGAGAGACCGTCTCTCTCGGTGTGAGCGAGGGAGATGGGAGAGTGACTGAGTGAGGATAGTGTGAGCTACTCTTCTATTGTAATCTTTCTGTAATTTCTCTATTGTTATAATGATAACCGGTTACTCTCTCGTAGACATAGACATTGAGGCCGAACCACATTAAATATGGTGTTTCCTTGGGTGTGTGTGTGTTTTTCTGCTTGGTATAATTTCTGGAAGGTCTTGGGCGAGATTCTCGATCCCCAACAAGTGGAATTAGAGCCTCGTCCGTGGCGTTTCGGAACAAAAACAGAGTGTTTTTCAAAATTGCCCAAAAATCAAATTGCTCGAAATCAGGTTTTGAGCATACCGGGAGTAAGGTCTCGACGTGAGGAGTCCAGAAATGCAAAGCAGAGATTCAACAAGTGAGAATCACGCGTAGACACGCGCCCCACGCGCCGTCGAAGGAAGAAGACGAGTGGAAAGGCGCGTGGGTCTGACGTCAGCGTGACGTCGCGCGCCGCTGACTAGTCGTTGACCGAGTTGAGCCGAGCTGCCGCTGACCGAGCCGAGCCGTGCTGTGAGGCTGACCAAGCCGATGATGTCAGCACACGGAGGATTGATCCAGTGCTTCGCGGCTAAGGTGTAACCGTAGGAGGAGTGATCTAGTGCTACGCGGCTAAGGTGTAGTCGCAGATCTAAGGCGTTCAAACTGTTTTGGCTTTATCTAAGCCATTCGGAGTCTGTTTCTGACGATCCAATAGTACTTTCCAACTATTTGGAGTATTCCGGACACATCCGTAAGGTCAGATTTTTAAATCCGAGTTTTCTATAAAAAGAAGATCAAAGTGGCAGACGGCGTCAGGGGCAGTGGATGGAATATTCTGTTGGAACACGGAATATTCCCTAAACTTCTGAAAATTGCAATTTGGCCCAAAATTTTCAAAAAATTGTGGTGTGGCCCAACTTTTGGGGATGTTTTTTTTCAGTGAGGTCCCCGGAAGTGCAGCGAAAGTTGGTCTTAGCTAAACGGACCGTTCCGAACGCAACCGCAAGGTCAGAATAGTGAAATTCTGAACGATTTTTAAAGTTTGTCAAAACATGAAACTTTGTCATCTTCAATAACCGTAAGAAGGTTACCGGATATTGTGGAACGCTGCGGATTCACTGAAGAGGTTAGAATAGGCAGATTCTGACCAGATTGGACAACCAGATACAAATCGAGATAGATCATTGAAGACCAAAGGAGATCAGCTTGATCAAATGGCAAATCAAGGGAGATCAGGATTGGTCAGGGGCTGTAGACGTCCCCGAACATCCCGGGGGGATGAGCCCCATTCTGTTCATTTGTGGGTCTACTACAGTTCGGACTCAAATTGTCATGGTTCTTAATCTGAACCAAAGAGTCCAAATCCGGCAAATCGTTTTGAGAAAACAGATTTTTTGAAAGAAGTGCCAAACGTGGACTGCTTTACCAGATACAGAGTCGCCACCTAAATGTTTTATTTTGGGAAATTTAGGAAACCCTGACTCGGTGCCAAAGGCCACGTGTCCGTCATCACCAAAGTTGCCTCGGCTCGGGAACTTGGGTACGATTAGGGAAGGTCAGCTATGAGCACCCCCTCTCGCCCGATCAAAGATCGGCTTCTACTAACCGTGATATCTTGTTTTGAAAGCATTATGTGTTCTTATTCCGGTTATTAGCCTAGAATTACTATGTTATGCGCACAGCAAACAAGTATAGACCAAATCGCCTAAATTGGAACAAAACATTGCACGTTTGTTTTGAAAATGGTTTGCTACTCGCAAGTAGGCTAAAATGCAGGTTTTGCCACCCTCAAGTGGGCTTTAGAAAAGATGGTTTTACCACTATCTAGTAGGTTTAAAACTCACAGTTTTAATGCATTATTCCAATTTAGGTAATTCAACCTCCATCCATAGGCATTCAGGCAGTTATAACACGTAAGCAATTAGCCTCATGGCAAGCATGCTGTCATGGCAAACACTCACACGCATGCAAGGATGCTAAAGCATAAAAGCTTACCTAGTACTCCAAGCCAAAACAGAAACTAGTTAGTAATCAATGCATAATCCTAGTTCATGTTAAGATGGCTAATGCAACACATGCAATATGCAACTACAATAGGCTCGGCTATTCTAAGATGGCATATGATGACGCTACAGCTAACACGTATTCAACTTGGAATTGAAATACAATGCAGTTAGTATGATGCGCCGAGCCCGGTGCATGCAAGACAAATGTATGGATGCACGCATGCATAGCATAAGGTATGCTAATTTAAATATGCCCTAATACTAACCATCAAAAGCAGGTAAGTAAAAGGGAGAAAGAAGTGGGGGTTGGAAGACACGCACACACGCACCCACACTTATTACAAATTTGCCCTCGCTCGGAGGGACCCAAAAGAATATACAAATTAACCAACTAGCAAGTTAATTAATATTACAAACCACCTAATTAATTAATAAATTAATTAATCTAATTAAGCAGTAAATAGCAGCCTCGAGAAGAGGGTCCAATGCATGCGCGCTCGGTTTCGCTCGGAAGTCCACTGCCATGCTCAAGATGCCTCTGTTTTCCCTGCTCTGCTCCTCTGATCATTGCAAAATTCCCAAGGCATGCTCCATGGACACTGTGAAACACCACCGGCTGAGAGGAATGGCCATCGGCCAAGGGAAATAGTCATCGGCCACAAATTAAGCCATCGGCCACTGATGGATGGCCGGTCGGCACTGGAGATGGCCGGCCGGCCGGCCAAATCTTCCTGCAGAACCTGTTTTGACAGCAGCAGAGGGCAAAACAAGGCATGGCAATGTATTTCAAGCAAATGTGTGCACCAACACATCCCTTATCATGTTTATGACTCAAAGGGACATGGTCCTTGATTCTCGGACCACCAATTGCGCATTTCGATGCGTGATGGCCTAAGAAACCAAGTGTGCATTTGATTTCAAATGGAATGCAATGCATATAAACAAACAATGAACTCAACCTCTATCATACTCAATTCAAGAGGCAAAGTATGCATGCCAATGTAATGCAACCTAGGCATGTGAGCTAAGTGTGCAACATGATCATGCAAACAACAAAACCATGTGCAATGGGCCATGAACTAAACAAGTAAGCATGCAAGGCATATAACATCAATGTTAATGACACACATGCAACAACATGAAAGGCATAACACATGTAAATATGCAAAGCAACTTAACACAAGAAGCATGCCAAATGCGATGACACTTAAACATGCAACATGTTAATAGACTAAGCACCTAAACATACAAACATGTATAGCATGCAACAACATGCCAAATGGATGGTTTTAAACTAATTTGGACAGCTCTCTACTAGGTCCAAAACAGTGGCCAACATGCTATGGAAGTGAGGTCCAACACACAAACATGCATGAAAACATGGACCAACATTCAAGCATAAAGAGCAACTTCTAAGCACACTTAAGAAGATGCAAACACGGACAATTAGCATGCAATGGAAAGCTCTGAAATCATGCTAAAATGGTGCCAAACCAAATGAACAAGACAAGTGTGGCATGCAATTAAGGTCCAAATACTTGAGGCAAGCCAAGAAGACTTAAACCATGACTAAGTCAACCAAGCCTCACAAGGTCAAGAGGACTTAAAATAGGTTCAAGGCAGACCTAGACAATACCAAAGGAACACCTAGATGGCATCTAAGTGACTCAAATCTAAAAGCATGCATAATTGCCCAAAACATGGAGCATACAACACAAGCTTCCAAAGCATCAAAGAGGCATTAAAGGTAAGCATACAAGCATGTTAAATGGATTGAAATGACATGTTAAATGGTTTCAAACTACTGAAATGATGCAAGTAATGCATGCTACACATTCACACACTTAAGGCTAACAAGCCAAAATGCAAAGGAGCTATGCGATACATGTCTTGATCGACCAAAACAACCAAGGACAGACCTTAAACATGGCAAAATAAACATAAAGGCTTCACAAAGCTAGGCCTAAACATGCTTGAATAAGGACTCAAAGCATGAGACATGTTAAGGCTAAGACAAGGCATTACAAGGCATGCATGCTAAGCAAGCATGGTGTACCAAAACCAACATACAACAATGCTATATTATGACATAATAAGCATGAAAAACAGCTAAGGCATGGTCAACATACACTTAAACATGGTGCTCCCTCAAGAGGCAAAGATGGTCTTTTTAAAGGACAACAAGGAGAGGGGGTGGCCCTCTCCTTCCTAGGACCTTAGGGCACCATCCTCACCTCTGAAATCCCTCAAGATTTCAGTGGTGAGGAGGCCCAAATACAATGGTCCCGGAGTCCACTCAAAATGGCACAAAATGGAGCCTTATAAGGCTTAAGAGGGGTCAAACAAACCCAAAGCTTAAAGCACCCTTAACAAACTATTTGGAGCACTAAAAAATAGAACTTTTATATGTTATACACAAAGCTCAAAAACAGTTGTAAGGTAGGCAAAAATACAATGCAAAAATGGGGAATAAAGGGACAAGCTTCTTACCCTTGAAGACCCTCTTCACCAATGGTGGACCAGCTGGTTCCTCAAGCTCAAACCAGCTCCAAAACTCCAAAAATAACCCTCAAGGGCCTCAGCTCCAAGAAAAGGTGTGATGGTGGGTATTTGTGTGCTAAACCAAGGCAAAACACACACAAAATACACAAAGAGAGAGATATAGAGATAGGATATATGCAAACCCTAACCCTAGAACTCAAAGCTCTGGAAATGCTGTCTAAAAAATGTCTAACCCCCAACAAGAGAGAAGACCCTCTCTTTTATAGACAATTGTCTCTTGTAAAGCTTCCAAAGGAAGCTAACAAGAGGGCAATCCCTCCATACATGTGTATGGAGGGGGTGACAGTGTATGCCAGCTGCCCAAAAATATCTGCAAAAGCAAATGCACAGTAGTCGGCCAGCCAAAAATGCAATTGACCAAAGAAATATAGCCGGCCGGCCATCTAGAGTGCCGGTCGGCCAAACATTTGGCCGGTGGCAACAAAACACAGCCGGTGGCCTCAAGCCATGGCCGGTGGAGTGTGGGGATGGCCCACAAGCCATTCGTTGCCCCTCCAAGGCAAAGCACAAGTGTTTGGTGCAAAACCAAACACGAAACAGTCGAGTCGAGAGATTCTGAGGCAAGGCGCATAGCCGAGACCTCCGGGAACTCAGGACGAACACGAACATGGGTAATCACCGAGTGTTCAAGCGGTGACGTCCAAGTCTTGAGGACGGTCAAAAATGGGGTGTCTACAGGGGCGATCAGAGGATTGTAGAGATGCTTATCTCCGGAGTTGATCGGAAGATCTGGTTCAATCAAAAAGTCCATTCATCAATGGATAGATGATTTGGCAACAAGTATAGGCTTAAGGAAATGCTGTGGCTATTGGAGCTACTGTATGTGAGTAAGTATTGATGGTATGTGGACACGTAGAACAATAGTTACGGAGGAGCAAACTAAGCGTAGAAGCACAAATGCAGACGTGCAACAGTGCAAGGGTACGCTAGAGTGTCGTACAGAGGCGCGAGAAGAGTGTGTAGCAACGGGTTGTTGACAGTTCACATGAACTTCCAGACAAAGAAATTGAGATGGGTAAAACGCAAGAGTGTGCGCCAAGGAGTGGCAAGCCTTTTTTTCTCTATGGTGGTTTCTTTAGTTCCATGGCAGCGGATGATAGAGTTGATGCAGATCTTTTAAGCGAGCTCGACGCAGGGAGACCATAAGCTATTGGTGCGAGCACTATGCAAGAAATTGCATAGCTAACGATGCTTTGACAGATGGAGCTACTGTCAACTATCAATCTGCTGGACAGCAAATCAGGGACTACAAAAGCACAGACAACGAATTTTGTGGAAACGCTAGGAGGTTGTTCAGAAGTGCAGAGGGCAAAGGCTGATAGTTCAGAGGAAAAGCTCTGAGCAAAGAAGACAGAGAACGTTGATGGGATAAACAACGAGTTTTCTATTGCTCCAACGACTGGTCCTGCGAGGTAATGCATGACAGTCAAGGGCATCCCAGCAGGGGGTGCAGAACATCCAATCAAGGGGTGCAGGATATATTGGTTACGTAAGTTCAAGGATAGCAAGTGAAGACATCCAAGACATGAAGTGTGGAAGAGATCTGTGGGAGATAGGAGCAGAGGCTCTCTCCAAATCAGAGAGTGGTGTGAGTTGAGTTGAGGATGTAGGATTCCCTCATCCTCTTGTATCTCTGGTGTGTTATCTCTAGCTTCAGGCGATGCAAACGTCTCAGTGAGGAGATGCAAACTATGTTGAAATTTGGCCGTGAAAAGATTAGCAGCAGTGTGTGCACTAGATCACCTCACATGGGTTGAGGGGGTGATTTGTTGGATATATTCATCATCCCATGTGAGTGGCTAACCCACTTTAGAGAGAGTGGGGTGGTTGAAGAGTACTTTAGAGAGAGTGGGGGTGGCACCTCCTCACTAACCAATCCACTCACCATTGCTATCCCAACTTCCTTCCCTCATGATGTGTATAAATAGAGGTTGAGGGGAGAGTAAACAAAGAGAGCAAACCGAGCAAACCAAAGAGAGTGAGAGATGTGAGGCGGAGAGATCGTTTCTCTCGGTGTGAGCGAGGGAGATGGGAGAGTGGCTGAGTGAGGATAGTGTGAGCTCCTCTTCTATTGTAATCTTTCTGTAATCTATCCATTGTTATAGTGATAACTGGTTACTCTCTCGTTGACATAGGCATTGAGGCCGAACCACATTAAATACGGTGTTTCCTTGGGTGTGTGTGTGTTTTTCTGCTTGGTATAATTTTTGAAAGGTCTTGGGCAGGATCCCCGATCCCAACAATTTTGATCTCAAAAAGAGGCCAAGGCATCGTCACGATCGAAGGGATGCAGAGAGAAATCTTCACAAGCTTTGATTATATCGGATCTGAAGACTCAATCGAGATGGCGGTTCTGGAAGTCGATTGCTATCGTGCATTGTTGGGTTCGGATATCGGACAGTTCGTCATTTCTGTCGTGGCGGTGGTTCGGAGCACATATCTAGACGCTGACGGACATGGCGGTGATTTCCGGTGGCGGAAGAAGCACAGAGATTACGCGACAGTCACGGTGGCGAAGGAGGACGCGACGACGTGGGAGGCGTCGAAAGAGGAGGTGGAGAGAGAGAGAGAGAGAGAGAGAGAGAGAGAGATATTTTGGTCATTTTATTTTAGTTTGTTCTTTTAGAAAAAATATTTTAGTAGGTGACTATTCCACCAAAAAAATTTAAATTAGAATTTTCAACTGAACGCCCAACATTAAAATATACAAAAATAAAAAAGTTAGAGTAAATTTTAACTATTTTCATTAAAATTTCACTTATAGGGTGTTTTTGTTTTCAATCATTTTCCCCCTACAATCAATGCTATGTTTTGCGTTCTAAATAACAAATAATGTATCATAACTTAAATAGTATAAATTAAATAGAAAATATGATAAATTACAAAAAAATTGTACGTTGTTTTTTTTAGGAGTAAAAACTACACTTATGATAAAATATAAATACATTGGCTCCGTTTAGCTTAGTTTTAGAATTACAATTAAAGTGTGGAATTGTGATTTAAGTGTGGAGTTGTGAGTTGAATTTTGAAAAAAAAATGATTTGATTATGAGTTTTGAAAAGAGTTTTGAGTTTTTAAATTTTGAAAAGAGTTTTAAGTTGTATTTTGAATTTTTTGAAAATTATTATTTTTTTTTAAAAAATTTAAACTCAATACACAACTCCTTAAATCATAACCAAATACATAACTCAAAACTCAATTTAAAAACTATTTTCAAAACTCATAATCAAATACATAGCTCAAAATTCAATTCAAAATAGTTTTTTCAAAACTCATAACCAAACTCTTTTCAAAATTCTATTCAAAAAAATCATTTTTTTATTTTATTATTTATAATTATTTTTTATTATTTTTTATTTTTTCAAAAAATATTATTTGTTTTTTTAAGTATTGGTTAAATAATTTGTTATGATTTAGATATACGGTCATGCTACATCCCCCTAAAAACATCCTCCCTAATCCCCCTAATTTCCATATCAAGTAAGAAAAAAAAAAAAAAAGGAAACAGTTGCCAAAACAGGAAATTAGGGGGATTAGGGGGCCTCTTTTTAGGGCTCCAAATCATTTTCCTTAGATATATATGGCGATTCAAATTATTTAAAAATTTTAAAAAAGTAATTTTTTTAAAAAAAATATCTAAAAAATTAAAAAATTAAAAAAATTATTTATAAAATAAAATAAAATATTTAACATAAAAAAATAAAAATATTTAAAATAAAAATTATATATTTAAAAAATAAATAAATTTTTAAAATTTTTAAATATTTAAAAAAATACAACTCAAATATTTCAAAAAAAGACAACGTACAATTGTATGAAATACAATGCATATTAAAAAAATACAACTCAAAACTTTTTTTCAAAACTTATAACAAAATAAATTCTCTCTTTTTAAAACTTAATTGAAAACTCATAACTCAAAATACAACTTCACACTTAAATCATAATTCTAAAAATAATTTTAAAAAATAAAAAAAAAATTTGATCTTTTTTTTTTTTATAATAGAGTTTTAAAAAGAATTTGATTATGAGTTTTGAAAAGAATTTTAAGTTGTGTGTTTAGTTATGAGTTTTGAAAATAGTTTTTGAATTGTGTGTTTGGTTATGAGTTTTGAAAATAGTTTTTGAATTGAGTTTTGAGTTATACATTTTATCATAAATTTTAAAAATTTTTTTATTAAAATTACAATTCTAAAACTAAACCAAACAGAACTACTCTTTTTCCCTAAAGATTTTATAATTTTAATTTGCCATATATATTAGATGCATCTAATGATATAGTAGACTGTGTATATAATAATTAATTTTATTTGTTTCTTCTTGTAATGTTTTTTTTTTATTTTTTTTAGAACTCGGTCAAGCATATGTTTAAATCAAAATCAAATTCAGTAACGAAATGAGAAGTAACGAAACGAGAGGGATAAACAACAAAATACCAGCGACCCATATCCCGTGTCATCCCACAAATCAGCCTTCATCCAATGAATTACAACTTTCAGATTTTCTAACACTAGTTATCTTTTGGCAGATCATTTTCTTATCCTCTCTCATATTCATTTTGTAATTTTTGCGACTCCAATCATTCTTTAACCTTTTCTTTTACGGGAAATTACTCAATAATTTCAAAATATCACGTAGTCATACTCTAAATTAATAATTAATTATTTAAGGTTGGTTTAGGATGTTCTAAAAAAGTGTACTTTTTGACTTATTGGCTTATATAGGTTAGGTTTGGGTTAGGTTTGATGTGATGTGTTAGAGAGGTGATGTGATTTAAATAAGATGATGTGACTTAAATAAGATAGTGACTTTTTGACTTTTTGTATTATTTAGTAGGTGCCAAACTTGGCCTGTCCCATGATATTCCCTTATCCCCAATATAAATTACGGGCTCTTATCCCTCTCTACCAATCAAAACCTAATAGAGCACCACGTATCCATACTCTGAAAATACTGAATAATCACCCCTTCCCTTACTAGGCATTATAACTTTTCATTCAATAATCGTTGCCTTATCGCCACCATTTTGTTAAATCCTTAAGTTCACTTATATTTATATATAAAAAATTAAATTTAGCCAACCTACATAGCCAAACATATTTGGCTTAGATCCTCCTGACCATGAACTATCTTAGAACATTTTATTAGTCAATACCTAGCCCATTAATAAAAAGTTTAGTCAGTCTTTATAATTTTTTAACCGAATTGGACATCTCATTTGATCCAGAGTTGAAAGGAAAAAGCCTAAGACCCCAGTGGGAGTCACTGGGGGTCGTGCGTGTAGAGACACCATTGGCCCCAAAAAAAAATTATTATTATTATTTTTTTTCAACGAATGAGCGTCCGTCACGTCACTGGGGATCGTCCCCCACTGGGGGTATTTAGCAGCACTGGAGTTGAAATTTGGGGATGAAAATATCTTATTTACACACTCTCACACCAGTGTAGGTTAGAATGCTATGCAGTAAATTAAGGCTTTTTTTTCGAGGATGAAACAAGTCAATTTATTAGTCTATTAATTAATTTAGATTATATTATCTTTTTATTTTTTTATATTATGTTAAAAAAGCACTAAAAAAAAAATTAATAAATTAACCTTTTTCTTACTTTCAAAACAAGCCTAAGTACATATATTTTTACTCATTGTTATGCATAACTCACTTTAAATTATGCATCTTTAATAGATTTTTAAATTGAGTTATGTAGTTTTCATATTTGGATATCATATGTGGCATCTTACATGACATTAATCACATTATTTGATAGGCTCTACATGATATATATATAATTTGTTTCATGTAAAGCGTTATGTCAAATGTGATTAGAAAAAATTATTAACATTATATTTTGAACATTCTTTTTGTAGATTGCAAATTTAAATAACTAAATCTTAAGCAAGAAGAGATATATGTTACTATGCATAGATTCTTTCACAAATGTGTTTCTTATGAAAATTTCATTTATGTTATAGGATATTTATACGAAAAAAAAAATTATTTTTTTCATATATATATATTTTTAAATTTGAACTTCAAATTTTATTAGTTATTGTTTAAATTAGATTTGGCTTAAATATGAACTTTTCATCTAATTATTTTTTAAACTTTAAATTACATAGGTTTGGATGAGTTAATAATCTTATGAGACATGTATTTATTAATTTTTATAAATTTAAATTAATATTTTGAATTTCTTAAAACATTTTAGATAGAAAGTCATTTTGTGTTAACGTATAGATAATAATAGATTTGGAAAAATTATCACTCACTATTAACAAAAGTATAGTTTAATTTTTCAATAAAAAATAAAGTGATAATTTCTAAATATGTATGTTTTCTATTGTAGAAATTAAAGTTGGATTACTGCTCATTAAAGATTCAGGAACATAATCAAAAAAAATTTAAATACTTACCATAACAAATTTTTTCAATTAAATGGAAAAAATAATAAACAATGAAGAACTAATAATATAATTAAAGAGCCCATAACATTTTGTTAAATAGATAGTAGATATGTAAATAAATTTTAAAAAGAATATCATGATTAATAAAATCTATTATTTATTAATTTTATTACTTTATAACATGTGTATTTTCATACTATAAATTTAAAAAAAGTATCATGATTTTAGGGAATATATTACCTTATTGATCAATAAATTAATAATGACATGAATTTTGGTATTTTGAAATATAAAAAAGTTTTACTTGATTTCCATAAAAAAAAATATTTTAAAAGAGTTAAGTTTAAATGTAAATGTATTGCCATAGTGATCAAATGACCAATGACCAATAATTTCTTGACATATGTATTTTTATATTTTTTAAATTCAACAAATTGAGAAAAAAGTTTGGAGATTTGAATCACAAAAATCCTACAAAGTTTTTGCTTATATTATATAATGAATATATATATACATAATATATTCAGACACAGAAATTTTGATTTCCAAAACAAAATTTTCATTTTTAAGAATCAACAACTAACATGAAGCATAAAACTTCAAACATTTTTCTTCTCCTCTTTACTTTTCCTTAAATTTCTAGCTACAAATCATAAAATACAAATGCATGAAAAAGAATTCAAATTGAGCCCAGAAAAACCCAAAAAGATAAAATCCAAAATATTTTGAAATTAAACATTTAAGCAACATGAAAGCAATAAGATAAAATCAACAATAGATTGAGCACATTCCAATGACACACAAACATGTATTATGGGTTCAGAGTGAAAAAAAAAAAAAAAAACAGTAGAAAAGAGTATTTATGAAAGAGAATTCACCCCACTCCTTTGGTGGTTCTTTAGTTTATATATATAGTCAATGATTTACAATCAATAAGGGAATTATTACAACTGTACAGGCTGAAATTATGCACACAAAAAAAATTAGAATAAGATCACAACTATTATGGCAAAAAATCTACAATGGAATCTCATTTGATTATGGAATGATTCATTCAATTTCCTTGACTGAATCATTGGCTGGAATGGCTTGAGTGGTCTGCTGATTTTTTTGAGCTAAATAGTTATCACTATCATAGAGCCCTTTTTTTTTTTTTCTTTTTCTTTTTCTTTTTTGTGGAAATAAGCATAATTGGTTTAGCAATTGGTCATCCTGGAAAATAAGAATAGTACAAAATATGATTGAAAACAAGTTGGGTTTTTATTTTTATTATTTTAATAATAAGAATCTATAGAATTTTTTTTAATAGAAAAAAGGTAAAAATGTTAAAATAATAAATTTTCCATGGTGAATATTTCTTTTAAATATGTCAAATTTACATAAGGTAATTTCAACTTGAACTTTTTAAAATAAATTTAGCACAATTTTGAAAGTTTTGGTGGAAATACTCCACACGTTTGAATAAGTTTTGATTGGATAGTGGAAATTGTTTTGTACGGCACATTTGTTGAAACAAAGAAAAACATGGCACACCTCATCGTGCAAAAGTTAGCATTCGTTTGGCAACTTGCACTATAAGAAATTACATTTTTAGTGATTAAATTTTTAGTTGTCAGAAGGTTTTTCTGACTAAATAGTTTGGTCGCCAACTTGGTCGCGGAAAGACGGTTGGCGAAAGTATTGGCAACTAAAAAAATTTTAGTTGCCGAAAGTCCTAAATTGGCGACTAAACAAGTAGTCGCCAAAAGTAAAGGTATTGGCAACAGAAAAAAAATTTGGTCGTTGATAGGCTAAATTGGCAACCAATCTTTTAGTCGCCAAAAGCTTTAACAAAAAATTTATGTCGCATTTTCAGCGACTAAATGTTTTCGTCGCCTAAAGTGTAATATTTTTTAACTACTAAAAATTTAGTTGCCTAAAGTCTATTTTTTTATTTGGCTACTAAAATTTTAGTCGCCAAAAGTTTTGTTATTCATTTTATTTTTTTTTAGCTACTAACTATTTAGTCACTAAAAATATTTACTACATTTTTGGCTACCAATTATTTAGTGGCAAAAAATATGATATTATTTTTTTTTTAATTTGTCCATAACCTGTATGTATTCCGTGCAACCTATACCATGTATATAAACAAAACAATACATATATTATCAATTATTTTGAAATTTGCATCTATTTTACTTCCAACCATCCAAAAAGGAATAATTTAATGTCAAATTATTTAAGTAATAAGACACTTTCATAATTTTATAACCACTCCAATGATAGCTAGTAATCCCCACTGCTTGGCATTGGCAATGCACAACCATAATTAGGAACACAAAGGCCTTTAACATTGGCAAAGCAAAGGGTCCACTCATTAGATAGCTGCAACAATAAGCATTAACATAAAAACTATCCCCTGCAGCAACTGCACATGAATTCCCTGTGTTGACTACACACAACTGGCATGCTTCTTTTGGTGCCAAGTTAGCATCCTGTGTCGAATAAGCCAAAAAAAAAGGTGCCAAGTCAGCATCTCTGCCTTTTTTTCTTTTGAGTTGCCACCATCGGAATTTCCTCTTCTTTTCAACATTCTGTCTACTTTTTATTTTCGGCAAATCTTCACTCCATCATTCCTTACTAGCGCTGCCATTCTCTCTCTAGACAACAAAAATCCATTGGCTTCTCTGCATTGCCATTCTGCATTAGATGATCACATAGAAAAATCACAATCATGGCAAGCTTTCATGGTTCATCTTCTTTATTTTCAAGTAACTTGATCAATCTATTCTTTGTAAAACAATGGTCACATGATAGTCGGATCACACGTGTGGTCCGAGGATCCTGAAGTTGCATGGATCGACGGAGAAGTTATAGAAATCAAAGACACAGATGCTACAATAGTTACCACAAATGGGAGAACTGTAAGATAATCTTTCCACTCATTGTATTCGAGAGCAACTGTATCTACATGATCAAACCACTAGGATCATTAGCTCCACTAATATTGCAGGAATCACTACAACAAGTTTTTAAAACAACATACAAATAACATCTGTTCCTTTTAGGCACTGTAGATATATAATAGCATAACAAGTTTGAATGCGGATAACAAATATTACTTAAATAAGAAGACATATACTAGCAATACTAAAGGCATGATATCAGGCACTACTTGCAAGTGGAATCCCAACCGAAAGGACATAGTAGTGAGACTGAAGCAATAAACCCTCTCGCAAACTATTCCAAGTGCTTCGATAATGATGGCCGCTTCACACTTGAAGAGAACTGGTACACCTTCCATCTTCTATGAATTGTTCACTTGCATAGAAGAAAAAACACAGCTTTTCTTTTTGTTTTATATATTGCTTTATTTTATCTTTCATGATAAACTCATTATTACTTTTAATCTATTGACCTCCATGTACTTTACTGAATTTTATAAACTTCATTTGACTAGTCAGTGAATTTCATTAACAAGTCCTTTTTAGATTCCTTATTACTATATGGGGATTAAACTCATCATTTTCTATCAAGGACCAAAAAAAAAAAAGGCTCAATATTGTTATTGTTTATTGCCTATTCAGGAAAATCCAAGTATGTGGTTATGTGCTTTGCTTAGTGATCAATTGTATTATAAGAATTATTTAACTTTGACTTTGTCCTCCATCCCAAATAGGGGATGGGTCCAAAAGGGTGTTTTACACTAAGTAGTTTCTAAGAGACATTTTATCAAACAGTTTGAAGGCAAGAAAAAAATAAAGATTCTGACTAACTTTGTTGAGCTATTTAGCTAGCAATTGAAGAGGAAAAATTTTAACTTTTGCTATTTTTTAACAATCTATCACAAAACAGACATATATATAGGCAAATTGGTATCATGATCAAGTTCAAAAATACAAGTATGAAAGTGGGTAATTAATGAAATTACCAGATTGGACTTGGATAGAAGAATATGAAGTTGAAGCAGATGAAGAATTGCGAGAAGAACCTGGAATTGGGCCTTTGATAGGGAAGTACCTGTTCTTCTCCGCATCAAAATAGAACCCTAGAAGATCTACACCCACATACATACATACATACATACATATATATACATGAAACTAATTTTTGAAAAAATCACATATACACAGAGACGAAGATAACCAAAAATAGATAGAAGAGAAGCTCCAACCCTCTGCTTTATAACCAAAAAAAACAGATCCTTTGTTATAAAACCCTAGAAATTGGGTAAAGATATATATATATAGAGAGAGAGGCTGGAAATAACTGGTGTGTGCTGGAGGAGAGACAAATCAAAGTAGCTACTGTTATCCGTCGCTGGTGGGGAGATGGGTGGTACCGTCACTGGTGGAGAGGTGGGTTGTACCGTCGCCGGTGAGGAGTTGGGTGCTCGTGTGCGACAGTGGTGGACGGTGGCCGATAGGAGGGTCGCCTGTGATGGAGTGAGAGAAAGAGAGAGAGAAGATGGATGATGAGGGAGTGAAATGGGAGAAGACTGACAGAGTAGTAACAATTGGCGACTAAATATTTTAGTCGCTAATTAATTTTTTAATCCCTACAAAATTTGAAATCTCCCCCCAAATATTTTAATTTTTTGGCGACTAAAATATTCTTTTGTCGCTGAAAATATACTTTTGGCGACCAAACTTTTGGTCGCCAAAAATAAAAAATAAATTTTTTTCTTTTTATTTGGCTGCTAAACTATTTTAGTAGGTAAAACTAACTATACGGCTACTGAATTATTCTTTTGTCGTTGAAAATATACTTTTGGCAACCAAACTTTTGGTTGCCAAATATAATTTATTTTTTTTTCTTTCCATTCGGCTATTAAACAATTTTAGTAGCCAAAACTAACTATATGGCTACAAAAAAAAAAATTTAGTCGCTAATTGTGATATTTTTAGTGACTACATTTTTTTTAGTCGCCAATAATCAATATTCCCCGACTAAAAAAAATTAGTAACTAAATATTTAACTTTTGCCGACTAATATTATTTTTGGCCACCAATTCCATAACTTTTGGCGACTAAATTTTTTTTAGTCGCTAAAAGTGGTCACCAAAAGTGTATTTTGTTGTAGTGGTTGGGTTGGGTTGGGTTGGGTTGGGTTTTGGATTATTTTAATCATAAAAAGATAAAATAAGTTTTTTTAATTCAATAGGATAAAATGTCACATTCAACGTATAATCATTATATTTTTTCTCTTATAAAAAGTCAAAAAAAAAAAAAAAAATCAAAAAGCCTATTCCAAATGAGGTTTTATAACCCCAAGTTAAAAAAGTCAAAAAATTAAAAAGTCAACTCATTTTCCAAACAAACTCTTATTGGTTGATTTAAGGTACTACATAATCATGCTTCTTACCAATTATATTTTATCATATCTTTTTATATTTCATAATTATTTAATATAAATTCATGAATCTCATTTTAACAACATCGTTAAAATATCACAACTTTGATGACCCACCAAGTGCCATTGTAAGTTTGTTGATAGTAGGGATGGCAATTTGAACCCAGCCCGACGGGGACCCGATCTCCCGACCCCGATTAGAATGATTTTTTCTTGAAAAATGCACCCGTGGGGACGAGGATGGTATTCGAAATTAAATCCCCGATCAGTTTCAGGCCAGGGATAGTGATTAGTGTTCAAGCCCCGTCCTGTCCCCGTCCCCGGCCCTGAATTTCCCCGAAGTAAAATTACCATTTTACCTCTCTCTCTCTCTCTATATATATATATATGTATATATATAAACCAATCCTTTCACTCTTTTTCTTCTCCAACAGCAGAGAGGCCAAGCTTCGCTGATCTCCGCCACAGTCCTCGCCCTAGATTTGGAATTTTCTCTCTCTCTTTCTCTCTCTCTCTCTCTCTCTCTCTTTCGTTTTGTTATATATATATATTAGATTTGAGAATCAGATCTCTCTCTCTCTCTCTATGTTGTTGTTGTTGATGCTGATGATGAACAGATCTCTCTTTCTTTGTTGTTGTTGATGATGATGATAATGATGAACAGATCTGTTAGATCTGATTTTTTGTTTTATTTTTTTATTTTTTACATTTGAGCTCATCAGATCTGTTAATGGTGATGGTGATGATGATGATGATAATGATGAATAGATCTGTATGATAATGATGAACATATTTCTCTCTCTACGTTGTTGTTGTTAATGATGATGAATAGATCTATTGGATCTATTTTTTTTTTTTTGGGCCGAAGAAACCTGATCCCCGTTAGAGGGCGGTAGCGGATATAGGTTCCTCGTCAGGGATCAGGGTCGGGGACGGGGAAATTTCTACCATCAGGGATCGGGGACAGAGAGTGTGATCCTCGGCCCCACCCTGTTCCTTTGTCATTCCTAGTTGATAGCAGACATGGTGGGGCATCATGTGTAATGTCCTTTGTTTTTTTGTTTTGTTGTTTCTTTCTTACTTTGCTCTGTTTCTTTTAAGTCAAAACAAAAAATAAAATAAAATCACAACATAGCATACTTCAAAACTAACCAATCTCATAGAGGTGTTTTCCATGGTTGATGTGATATTATTGTCAACTTCCTCTGAAAAATCAAATCGACGTGTCCTCCACACACATTCTCTCTCCCATAGCGGTTCAAGGTCTTTAAGCTTTTGTTTGGAAAGTGGGTTGACTTTTTAGCTTTTTGATTTTTTTAGCTATTTTAGCCTGGGCTAAAAAGCTTGGTTTGGGAAGGATTTTTTGACTTTTTAGTTTTTTTTAACTTTTTTTATGAGAGAAGAGTGTAATGATTATAAGTTGGATGTGATGTTTTGTTTATTGTGACTAAAATATCATATTTTGTCTTTTGTGGCTATTTTAGCCACAAACTAACTCGCCAAACAACACCTAAACGTCTGGTAACAACTATTACTGTCTTAAAATATTAATTTTTTTTGAAGAATTCATTTTTTTTTTTTGTAACAATAATGATTTAAAATACTAATTTGAGTGCTCTAATAGCATACTAATGACATGACAAGAAGAAAAATAAATAAATAAATAAATCAAGACCAAAACTTTACATCAAAGTAAATGGGATCCACTGCCAACTCATTAGAGTTGACTTTAGAACTCCAAAATATTTTTCTTTTTATAATATAATTATTATATTTCAAAAATATTAACTTTCTAAAATTAATTTTCCATAATACAACTATTACACTTGAAAAAGATATTAATAAATTTAGAAAAAAAGAACAAAATTAAAAATTTATGTTATTTTAGATCTTTATTTTTTAAAAAGAATTAATATTTTGAGACAATAAAAACATAAAATAAGACACTAATATTTTCAAATAAAGAGAATAAAACGAGTCTTATTTAAAGAATGTTATTTAAAGTTTGAAAATTTTAAAATTTTTTTTATATACATCTTAAGTGATAGTTTAAGGCCTCATTAGAGAAAAAAATTATTTTAACAACTTTTTGGCTCTTTATAAAAAAATTATAAAAAAAATAATATAACAATTTATAATAATTTTTTTAATTTTTTAACTAAAATATATAATTAGCAAACGTTCCACAAGTCATCTAATAATTGAATCAGCTCTATTGAATAATTTTAGAACAATGTCAATGTTAGAATATTCAAGCGACCAATAGTGAAAGAGACGACGGCTTGACTTATGTTGATGGCGGCGACCGACCGCCCACCGTCTATTTCTTTTTAGGAAAATTTACCCATAAGTCCTAGTTTCTGAAAAGTTGAACCATTTAGTCCTAAAAGTTTTTTTTATGCTCCATTTAGTCCCATTTGCACATCAATCTAATGTTCGAAACATTAATCTGATGTTCGAAATCTAATGTTCGAAACATTAATCTGACGTTTGAAACATTGTAATGGGACCTTTCAGTTTATAAGAAAACTTTTAGGACTAAACAGTGTATAAGTTATTAATTTGGGATTTATTGGTGCATCCCCCTTCTTTTTATTCATTCAAAAATTCTCATTGAACAAATTAAAATTAAGAAATATTTAAAATTATCTAAATATATATATCTTTTAAATTTTTATAAAAAAAAATATATAAAAGAATAAAGAGATAATATGACCCAAATAAATATACTTATCTAAATAAGGGCACTTATATAGTCCATGCCAAATAGTTCATAAACATAAAAGGATAAAATTGTCTATAAATATAAAAAATACTGTTTGGGGAGATGATTAGATTAAAATTGTCTACCAAAAGACAAAATAGGTTTAAATAACTAATAAAATAAAATATCACATTCAACTCATAATTATTTCATTTTTTTTTTTTTACAATCATCAAATCAACTACAAAAAAAAAAGCCAACTAACTTTCCAAACATAATTTTTTTAGCCAGGTTAAAATAGTGGGAAATTCTATTCACAGACCACCAACTCTCTCAATGTACACCATTTAATATATATATTTTTAATTCTTATTCTATCCCTCAACTAAATTACGTTTTTAGACAAAGCCCAAAAACTCACTCTCAGTTCACACACCACACTAGCCGCCACCATCACCATCGGCACAGCCACAGCCACAGCCTCCGTCGCCGTACTCCGCCACATTCTTCTTCCTCTTTGTTCTTGACTTCTTCAATTCAACCCCCTCTCGCTGGAACCCTATGGCCGAAGTTCTGAACTTCGCTCCATATTTGATTTTCCGGCAATTTCTGACTCGAAGAATACCCAACACTAGAGTTTCAATCAGGTCATTTGCAGAATTCTCCGAAATGCCTCTGAATTCAGCTTCAGTGAGCACCAAAAAAGCACCTAATTTAGGGTTTTCGTTGCCGCCCAACTTCAAGCCTCCGCAGCCGAAGCCCTTCTTGGTTAGACCTGATAAAATTATTAACATCTTGGTGTAGACGTCCCCCGAACGCATCCCGGGGAAGGGGTGCGAGTCCCCCCCCCTCGGTTCTGGTTCGATATTGGGTCACTACAGTTCGAAGGACTCAAATGTCACGGTTCTAAATCTCGAACCAAAGAGTCCAAATCCGGCAAATCGTTTTGAAAACAGATTTTTTGAAAGAAGTGCCAAACATGGACTGCTTTGCCAGATACAGAGTCGCCACCTAAATATTTTATTTTTGGGAAATTTAGGAAACCCTGACTCGGTGCCAAAAAGGCCACGTGTCCGTCATCACCAAAGTTGTCTCGGCTCGGGAACTTGGCTACGATTGGGGAAGGTCACTTCGTGAGCACCCCCGCTCGCCCGGTCAAAGACTGGCCTCTACTAATCATGATATCTAGTTTTGAAAACATCGTGTGCTCTTATTCCGGTTATTAGCCTAGGTTACTATGTGATGCGCACAGCATACAAGTATAGACTGAGTCGCCTGAATTGGAACAAAACATTTCATGTCTGTTTGAAAGATGGTTTGCTACCCGTAGGTAGGCTTAAAATGCAGATTTTGCCACCCTCGGGTGGGCTTAGAAAACATGGTGTTGCCACTATCTAGTGGGCTTAAAACAAACAATCAATGCATTATTCCAATTCAGATAACCCAACCTTCACCCACAGGCATTCAAGGCAGTTATATCACATAAGCAAATAGCCTCATGGCAAGCATGCTATTCATAGCAACACTCACACGCATGCAAGGATGCTAAAGCATAAAACTTACCGAGTACTCCAAGCCAAAACAGAAACTACATTAGAAATCATGCATGATCCTAAGTATGCTGAGATGCCTAATGCAACACATGCAAAATGCAAACTATAGCATACTCGGCTATCCTAAACATGGCATATGAGATGCTACAACTAACACGTATTCAACTTGGAATTGAAATACAAATGCAGTTAGTATGATGCGCCGAGCCCGGTGCGTGCAAAACAGATGAATGATGCAAACATGCTGTCATACTGTATGCTAATTGAAATATGCCCTAATCTAACCATCATAAGCGGGTAAATAAAAGGGAAGAAAGACGTGGGGTTGGAAGACATACATTACACTCACCCACACTTATTACAATTATGCCCTCGCTTAGAGGGTCCAAATAAATGTACAGTCCCAAAATGAAAGAATAATACAGTCCGAATAATACAGTCCAAATAATACAAATTCCTAATTAATTTACAAATTAATCTAGGAAAAAGAATAAACTGGCATGCAAGCCAGGGACTGTCTTGCTTCTGATGGACGATGTATGTTTGGGCTGCCTTGCGCGGAAATCCACTGGGGTGCCCCAATTAGCCTCTGTTTCGCAATGTTCCTCGAAATGCGTGCCAGACTCCGAAAAGCTGCTGATTCTTCATTTTACTGCAACAGAGAGCAGGAAAGGGGCATAGCAATGTATTTCACAGATATATGCATGCCTCGATCCTCGTGCCACCAATCACGCATCTCGATGCATGATGGCCGAGGAGCCGAATTGCACAACTCAATATAGGATGAATGCATATGAATGCTACAACAAAACCTAACTCCATCACGGATAATCCGGAGTGTCGGTGACTTGGGAATTGAGACACATTCCGTTACTTGGAGTACGAAACGCGCCTCGTTTCCCGTGCCCGGGCTAACTCCTATCCCGAACACGATGCAATATGCATGATATGCATGAAATGCAGCTAATATGCAATCCTAACATACACAATGTCATGGAATGGCATACACGCTATACGAGGTAATACACAACCGGGCATACACAATGCTACGGATGAAATGGCATACGCAATGCAATAATGGGCTTACACCAACATGAGAGAGCCTCAGTCACACTCACATAGGAGGCCATCAGATGAAAAATGAGATGCCTCGAAATGCGTGCATACGGGCACGCAAACCGAGGCAATGGCATACACGATGCAATGAGACTAAAATGGCATACAGAATGCAAAATGGACTTACACTAACATCAGTGGACCTCAGCCACACTCACATAAGAGGCCGTGAGATGAAAAAGAGATGCCTCGAAGTGCGTGCCCGCGGGCACGGGCACGCAAACCGAGGAAATGGCATACGGAATGCAACAGGACTAAAATGAGATACGCAATGCAATGTGGGCTTACACTAACATGAGAGAGCCTCAACCACACTCACATAAGAGGCCGTGAGATGAAAATGAGATGCCTCGAAATGCGTACACACGGGCACGCAAATCGAGGCAATGGCATACGCAATGCAATGAGACTAAAATGGCATATATAATGCAATATGGGCTTACACTAACATGGGAGAGCCTCAGCCGCACCCACACAAGAGGCCAATAGATGAAAATGAAGTGCCTCGAAATGCGTGCACACGGGCACACAAACCGAGGCAATGGCATACAGGCATGAAATGGCATGGAATATGATACGCAAACATGCAAATGAATTTCAACAACTAAAAATGATGCAAAACAGCCCCGAAATGAGGCGAAATGTCACCAAATGCAAGGAATGGTCCCGAAATGCGAATTTAGGCACCCGAAATGGCCTATAGCTATACCAAACATGCACAATATGGACATGGAATGTAAATACAGTAGCAAGGCAGCCCCAAGACAAGCATTTTTCAGTCATAAAAAGGGCTAAACAGCAAGCACACATAGGATTAAGCAAGAATGCAAAAATGGCTCCCCAAGAGGGGTATTGAAGTAAGTAATAAATGCAAAGCTCAAACAAGAAAATATCCTTCTACAACACTGAAGAGGGCCTAAACATATGAACATTTACAGTAGATGACATCCCCCAAATCAGTATGCAAACATGCTAAGAATGCCATGTAAGAAATAGGCCACAAGAGGGTATAACATGAAGTAGGCCAAACATTCATCCAACAAGCAAAGACCCTTAATGAAATATGTCCAGGGGGTCAAAAAATGGCTATTTCCAGTTCTGATGGTGGCCGAAAACAGAAGCTAGATAAGCCTAAAAGAGCATGCAAGAATGGGGGCCAAAGAGGGATATAGTGGTAGGTATAACATGGAGGCCCCAAACAAGATTTATCCCTTCTACAATGTTTTAGAGGGACACAAAATAAGCTTACTCACAGTTCATGACAAACTCCAAAACAATTTACATATAGGCCAAACAAATCTTGCAAATTTACGGTAAATAGGAGAGATTGTGAAGTAAGTGCAAGATAGGGGGCCCAAACAGGGTTGAGCCATTCTTCAATGTTGAATAGGGGCTCAAAATAGGCCCACTCACAGTTTACATTATGCTCGAAAACAGATCACTCATAGGCTATAAATTTCATGCAAGATTATGGCATATAAGATGATATTGAAGCAAGTGCCAAATGGAGGGCTCAAACAGGGTTGAGCCCTTAAACAAACATGAAGATAAGCTCAAAAGAGTGACCCTTTCAGTTAGGGTTGGAGCCTAAAACAATGAGCAAGTAGGCTTAAGAAATGGAGCAAGAAAATGCTACAAAAGAGGGAAATGGAGACTTACCCTTGTAGACCTTTTCTTTTCTACCTCTTGGCTTGAGGAATGTTGCTTCTAAGCCTCTGAGAACCTCTCCTTGCTGCTGGAAATGGAGTGGTGATGGGGATGCTTGATGGTGATGAAGAAATGGCACCAAACTTGAAGAAAAATGACTTTGGAGCTTGGAAATGGAGAGAAATGGGAGGTGGAAGGTATATCTCTCCCTCAAATGTGTCTAACAAATGTCTAACCTTGAGCCAAGAAGCCAAGCCTCTCCTTTAGAGAGGAGAGGCATGAAAAATATCTAATGCACCTCTCTAATCCTCCATACACGTGTATGGAGGATTGTCCAATTGGCAACCAGCTGGCACAGCTGGAATACACTGAGGGAGAGGAAAATGGCCGGCCAGCTTAAAGGGGCAAAAAAGTCACTTTTTTGGGTAGGTGGCCGGCCGGCTGGAAAAGGTGGCCGGTCGGCCAGTCAACATGAGAAAAGTGGCCGGTGACCCCCTAGGATGAAGCCCCAGAAGTTAGCTTTCCAATGCCGCAAACCTTGCATTAAAATTCCTCCTGTAGAAAAAGTTATGCCAGTTTCCGTAAAGCCGTGCAGATTCGGTCCAAACGGACTTCAACCAACCATATCTCCTCCCCCCGGATTTGGACTTAGGAGATTCTTGAGTGCAAAATGAAGCCCCGGAAGTAAGCTTTCCAATGATAGTGGCCTCATATTTTAATTCTTCTTGTGCAAAGAGTTACGCCCGTTTCGGTGAAGCCGCGCAGACTTTTCTCCTTCCCAGATTCATGCTGAACCACTTTTGACCAAACAAAAAGTTGGTTGTCAGAACAATTGCTGGCCTCCCACCCTCCTACAAGCTTCCTAACCATGAAAATAAAGCCTCCACCAAAAATGAGCCCAAACCGATGCAAAATGAAGGCTGGGGGGCCAAAACACGCAGTTCGAGGCCCCGAAAACAGGCTGTTAAGTACCGAGAGTGGCATTCGACCACGAAATGGGTATCTAAGACCCCAGTGTCCCTCGAAAGGGAGTAAATAAGATGTATGCCAAAAACCGGAGGAATCGGAGATGGTTAGACGGTCTCGAACCGAGGCACACGGCCTGACGGCTCCGAAAACCGGGAACCGGGCTCCGAAATGGGAAAAATGGCCTACGGCCACGAAATGTAGCCTACGGCCATTGAGAGATGGTCTACGGGACCTCTCCCTCCCCTCAGGAAGAAAAACAGGGAAAACCGAGCCTGGTTTGCAAACCGAGGGCAAGGTACAGAAAGAGCCCGGAAGTCCGGAGGCCAGGCTCGCGGCCGCGACTCTGAAACTTCTGGACGAGCACAATATGCAACATCACCAAGCGCTCAATCGGTGACGTCTGAGTCTTAAGGTCGGTCAAAAATGGGGTGTCTACACTTGGGAGCTGCTCTTGCTCTGTTTTTTTCGCCTTAGGACTGGTGTTTTTGTCTTTGGGTGGGTATCAATTTACTCTCTCTCTCTCTCTCTCTCATTTTTTAGGATATGTATGGAATTATTCACTATGGACTTCTTAGAGTTTTGTTACGTACTTGGATTCAGATTTAGCATCTTATATGTTATGGAATTCCCATTATTTTTATGTGAATTTTTGGACTTCTGTTTTGATTTGTTGTTGAATCATTACATAAAAGGTAAAAGAATGGCTTCTCAACATTGGAATAGGAGGCCAGACAGCAGTTGTGTATGACAACGATGAACCTGATGATGGTGCTATTCCCATACATCATGAAGATGGTGCAAAAACCAGGTGATGGCTAATACCATATGACAGCATTTACTGCTTGACACCGTGCAAATATTTGTTCACTGGAGAGAGGCAGCGGTGAAATGGTGTTCGCAGGGGCAACGCCAGTGGTGGGGAGATGCTAGGGATAAGGTTAGAATTTGGATAGTTTAGGTTGAGGAAGACAGGAATATTTTAAGAATTTTTGAAAATTGATGGTGTGTATTGAGGAAAACACATTTTTAATTAAATGGTTATATTTGGAATGTGAAGTGTGTGGGATTGAGATAAATATCTACGAATCAAATTACTAAGTGTGTGGAGTAAGAAGAAATGTGTACAGAGACAATGTGGAGTGTGGAAATAGAATTTCCTTGAAATAGTCAAAAAGGCAAATAGCCAACTAAAATAGTCAACTTCCCAAATAAGGCCAAAATGTATTATCAGATTCTTAGAAACAATGGAAGCTTTGTTTGGTTTGTATTCGTGAAACAATTTTGAAAAATAATTTTTTCAAAAAGTTTATAAAATTTGAAAATTTATTTAGTTATATGTTTTGAAAATAGTTTGAGTTTTAGAGTTCGGGATGATTTTTTTTTTTTTTTTTGATAGTTGAATAGATGAATGTGAGAAAGAAAATGATTAGGGAACAGAGAGAAAAAAAAACGATTGATTGATGGGTATCGGAGAGAAAAATAATTTGAATTTTTTTTCTTAAAATTTTCAACCAAACAAATTTTAAAATTTTTTCTCAAAATTATCTCTCAATAGAGACAAACCAAACAAGGCCGAAATATTTTAAATATACCTCAAAATTTTTAATGAGTACTCCAATTTTTATTTATTTTTATTTTAATATAATTTTACCTCTGAAGCAAATTACCAAAATAACCAAACCTTGACCCTAGTCCCAACCGTCCTCTTTCCAGCACCAAGAAGGCTTTGGTTAGCCATTTCCATCTCGTCAATTCTTTTGCTTCTTCTTCCCCGCCACCACTACATCCGGAAGCTCTTCCCCAACTTTCTGTTGCCACTCTAGCTCCCTTTCTAATTTTGGGAAGTTGGTAAAAAGCTGACTTTTGACTTTTTACCAAGTTTTTTGGCTTTTTTGGAAGTGATTTGGGAAATTGGTAAAAAGCTGGCTTTTTTTTACTTTTTGGTTTAATATTTTTTAAAAGTGTCACATCACTCTAAAATGACAAAAATATCCTTACTTTTTGCATGTCAACATTTTTTTGAATTAATTAATTATAATGTTCCAGAGGGTAGTTTGGTAAATTTGTAAGTAGCTTTTTTGGGTCTTCCCAAATGGGTATAGTGGCGTTTTTGCAAGGGTGGCGTTTTGGGAAAATTGCTCAAAACGTGGCGTTTTTGGGAAGTTGCCAAAACGGCACTAAGATCTCTTCCTCAACCCCAACAACTTTCTTTGCACTCTTCTTTTTCTGTGTTCAAATTTTATTCGGATGATCAATGCCAAACAAACTAAATCACATTCGACTTTAATAGTCTGAACAACTTAAAATAATTCGAATATCAAATGCCGAACAATTATAAAGATTAAACCGATAATTTTATCCATTAAAAATTATAAAGATACCATTTTTTTTCACTTGTTTGATAATTGACATTTTTGTAACTTTTTTGGTTTTTTTTTACAAATAAACTTGTAAAAAAGTAGAGCGAATGATTTTTGGACTGACTTTTTGACTAAGCTTTGAAACAGGACCTAAGTTCAATTTCTATGATACATCTACTTTCTAAATAAATTTTAAGGTAAATTATAAATACATTTTTTAAAATTTGCTTAAAATATGAATTGTCTTTTGTAATTTTGAAAATTAAAAATATCTCATTGTCAGAATTTTTATTTCATACAATAAATAAAAAAAATAAAATTCTTCATTCTTCTTTTAAATAATAATAAAATTACCTAAATTATTAATTGAAATATATTTTTGATATCATTATAAATTGTTAATTGAGTTGACATAAAAGAATATAATCATAATATAATTTTAAAAATTATAAGAAATAATTCGTATTTTAAAAAAACTCAAAAATGTAATATTAATTTACCCTAAATTTTATGACAAACTTTCTAAGACTGTATAATTTCTTATCACTATTTACTTGGGACTTCTTTTTTCCATATCGTGCCCCCTTTCGAAGGCTGCATAATTTCTTGTCACTGTTTCCTCGGGACTTCTTTTTTCCATATCGTGCCACTTGGTGTGTGAAAACACAATTGACTTGTCTCAA